>SNQJ01S0013722.1:33301-43426 GCA_010110895.2 Picea sitchensis | reverse complement strand
CTCGAATCCATCCCCCTCATTCAATTCCTCAACTGCCTTATCACCTCATTAATTCCCCAACATGCTTATCCCCTCATTAATTCCCCCACCTACCATAATATAATAAAATAGTAAAATAATCATTGTGTTTAATTTAATAATTAATTAAATTTAACTTAAAAACTATGATCAGTAAAATCAATTGGGTTGTTACATACACTCACCCTTCAAGAAACTTCATCCTGAAGTTAGAGTAATTTACAATAAAAGGGTAATGATACATCATTCATACATCCATATCAAATAAACAACATCATCGATTTAAAACACTTATACATGCTAGTATACATGTGCAAGGTATGCATGTGTAGCTATCACATACATGACTCACACATGTACTAATGACAATAAATATCACACCTAAAGTAATTATCGTGTGCATCCAATCCAATCAACAAGACCATTCATTTCATAAATGATATTAAACCATTTAAAATGTTCACAAAATACCTTAATTATAATAATTTAGCACAAGCAACATTCACTTAGATAATTGTAGTTCAGTTAAGAAAATATAAATATACATATACACATATTTTTTCAAAAGGAGGAAATCAAGAAATTCTACTATAAGGAGAAAGCTCCACACACTCTCAACTACTTATAGTCATCCTTACTCCCTAAAATACTTCCATCTATCATCCCTATCCTTCCTCTGTTGGACTATCTTGGAGCATCAACTATATTGACACAACTCCAGATAGAACCCGTAAGTGGAAGTGTCAACTCTCTTGATCAAGCTTCCCCGACAGGAAACTGACAGTCATCATCACATGTCTAGGGGAGCATGAGCTAACACTGTCCTCCCATGACTCCAGGTTTCAGAGGATACACGGTCGAAAATGCCTCCACCCCTCCTAATAGAACTAGGATCAACACCCTACCATGGACCATATAGTGGCACTGTGTTTCTGGGAATATTGTCATCATATATTCAATTTCAGACAGTCTCACCACCTAGAAAACCTACACTTATCCACATATCATATCAATGCATTTGAACCAACATAATTTCACATACAAAGATTCATACCATATTGTTTCTCAGTTGATGTTCACGACATCAACCATTTTATTATCATTATCCTTTGGTTATTTCTTATCCCATTGATATGTAGATTAGTTTATAACACAAACTCATACATATACATGCATTATCATCATGTAAATGCATTTAATCATATCCTCAATTTGGTATCTACATACCAACAACTTTAAATGTCAAAATTTTCAAGTTAGAAATAGATTGCATAATATCCATCATAATTCAAATAACAATAAACATTCATAGAATTGACATTCACATAGGTCCATATGTCTTGAAATTTTGAGTGTATCATTAATAGTTTCATAGTTAATAGAAAATAAAATATGATTAGGCCTTAAGTAATTCTAGTTATCTAAGTCAAAAGGTGGCATTACATACACCCAACCTTCGGGGAAAATATTCCCGAGGTGGTCAAAAATAGTGAGGGATGATCTCTTTGTAAGGTCTCTTCATCCTCCCAAGTAGCGGATCCTGGGCTATACTTGTCCCACTAGACCTTAACTTGGTCTACCAGACGATTCCTGAGTTATCGAACCCTACAGTCCAACACACGTAATGGTTCGACAACGAGGTTTCCTGCATCTGATACCTGTAATTCCTTCCAATTAAATTTATGAGATTCGTCAGCAACATAATGACGTAGAACATATACATGAAAAACATTATAATTTTTATGCAAGTAGGGTGGCAGTACAAGACGATAGGCAACGGGTCCAATTCTCTCTTGGATTTTTAACAGTCCTATAAATAGAAGCGACAACTTTGTCCCCTTCCCGAATCGAATGGTACTCTTATTAGGCCTGATACGAACGAAAACTTTATATCCCACTTTATAACATACATCCTAAGCATGTCTTCCATAACATGATTTAATCTCTCAATTTTCCCATATGTTTCAGGATGATATGTTGTGATTAAGTTCAACTGAGTGCCCAACGATGACTGCAAACTTGTCCAAAACCTATACATGAATCGAGAGTCCCTATCTAAAATGATCTTTTTGGGTAACCCATGCAAAAAGATGACCTCACTTATAAACATGCATGCCACATCAGTGACATCATAAGTGTCTCTAACCGAAATAAAATGAGCACTCTTGGTCAACTTATCAACTATCACAAGAATGTCATTGTGTATGTGCGATGTGAGTGGAAAACCCACAACAAAATCCATAGAAATGACTTCCCACTTGGACATAGGAACATCATGCGATTGTAGGAGACCTGTCATGTGGTGGTGGTCAGCCTTCACTTGTTGACACTCTAGGCACTTGGCGATGAAATGGACTACATCATGCTTCATGCCTACCCATAAGAAAATCTTTTTCATGTCTACGTACATTTTCTTCACACTAGAATGTGCACAACAAAGTTCTCTATGGTATTCCTTGAGTATGATGCTTTGAATATCCCCACCCTCGGGGATGTACATCCTTCCTTGATATCTTAATAATCCATCTACTTCCAGGCTATATCCTTCATACTTTGGATCTAATTTCCTCCCACTCTGGAGGGTTGAAATAACCTTTAAATACCAATTGTCTCCAAGGAGTCTCCCCAACACATGCTCCCTCAAATTAACCTTTAAGGGAATTAAGGAGAAGACACGTGGTCTCCTGCTTAGGGCATCCAATACCACATTCTCCTTTCCCTTGATGTACGAAATTACAAAATTGTACTCACTCATAAACTCACTCCATCATCTCTACCTGTAATTGAGATCCATTTGGGTGAAGAGATGCTTTAATATTTCATGGTCTGTTTTAAGGTCAAAGCTTCACCCCAATAAATAATGTCTCCAAATATTTAGAGCTAACATTACAGCTGCCAACTCTAAATCACGAGTATTGTAAATCTCCTCATGTTGCTTCAACTTTCTTGACGCATACACTATCACTCCCCCATCCTGCATTAGCACGGCCCTAAATCCTTGCTTCAAGGCATCTATGCAGATTGTAAAGTATTTTTCCATATCTAGCACTTGTAGACTTGGTGCACTAGTTAGTAACCTCTTAATCTCGATGAATGCAACATCGCGTTTCTCTGTCCATTCATACCTGACCCCCTTGCGCTACAGGGTGGTGATGGGTTTCCCTATCTTAGAGAACCCTTCCACAAACCTCCGATAATAACCAGCTAGCCCCATGAAGCTTCTCACCTCATGAGCATTTTTCGGCACTGGCCATTCCATAATGGCCTTCACCTTTTCTGGGTCCACAAAGATTTCTTCACCGGAAATGATATGATCTAAATAGTGAATCTCTTTCTGAAAGAAATAACACTTTGACAACTTGCCATACAATTTTTTCTGTCTAAGGCATGACAACACCACACGCAAGTCTTCCTCATGTTCTCCTTCATTCCTTGAATAGATGAGGGTATCATCCAGAAAAATTTGTACAAAGTGGTATAAGTACTTTCGTAATACACCATTAATGAGGCTCGGGGATATTGTTGGCACATTGGTCAAACCAAAAGGTACTACCATGAACTCGTAATTCCCAAACAAACTTCGAAAGGCAGTTTTAGGAATATCACCTTCCTTAATCCTTAATTGGTGATACCCTGATCATAGATCAATTTTTGAGAAAATTGTTGCTCCTTTCATATGATCAAAGAGATCATCTATCCATGGCATTGGGTACCTATTTTTCACTGTAGCATGGTTCAAGTCTCAGTAATATATACATAGTCATAAGGAACCATCCTTATTCTTGACAAAAATTACCGGTGCACCCTAAGGTGAGACACTGGGCCTTATTATCCCTAATTCAAGTAGTTCCTTCAACTACATCTGCAACTCACAAATTTATGGCGTCTCCATCCTATACAGTGTCTTGGAAATTGGCTCTGTATCATGTTTTAGCTCAATGTTAAAATCAATCTCCCTCTCAGGACATAACCCTGGAAACTCTTTCAAAAAAACATCCTTAAAATCCGACAATACTGGATACTGATCCATGAAGGTTCCTTTCCCTTCATTGACTACTTCCACTACATATAATCGACAACCTTTCCTCATGAAACATTTAACCTTCATGGTCGAGATAAATATTAGAGACACCTTCCTCTCTACAGCGTGGATCTCTACTAACCTTCCTTCATCGTCAACACAAAGCACCCTTTTTGCAAAATAATCTACCATAGCTCGATGGGATTCTAACCAGCCCATTCCAATGATTAGGACATACGTCCCTAGAGAAGTTAATTACACCTTCAACCTAGTAGTACATACTCCCAGGTCTACTAGACAATTATCTACACTAGGTCCTATCACTTGTTTTTCCCCCAAAGCCATCTCGAATTGTTTAAAGTCATCGTGCTCATAGGTTTCCAACCCACACTTTTCTAATGCACAAGGTGAAATGAAACTATCTATAGCACCAGAGTCAAATAAAATATTAACAGTGACATTTTTAGCACCAGAAGTCACCCCTGGATTGCAGTAGGGATGAGCTTGATACCCATCAATTTTATGTCACAAAGAGTAATTAAGGGTGGTCGAATGGTCGCAAACCCCAAAGAATATCACTTTAACTTAGAAAACTAGGCCATAAACTCACAGGGAAGTGAGGGCCATAAGTAAATTTAGTTAGTGGGTTGAGTTTAAAAGGCAATTAGAGGGAAGACTTGATGAGAAAATGAAAACAAGGCTGCTATGGGAATCCGACCTTCCAACAACTTGAAGAAGAAAAAATCAGGCTTGATGATGATTTCTAGCCCAGGTTTCAGACACTGAAATGTGTCTATAAAAGACACAGTTCCAACAACGTGATGATCAAACCTCCATCACCGAGCAATTGTTGCGACTCTACTGGATCCTCCAATTCTGAGTCATTCGGTGTAAGGGGGAATAAGGAAACACAGAAAACTGGTTAAAACTGGTGAAAACATTGCAGTGATCAAACCTACATCATCCTACAGCATTACGACCCTCGACTGGATCCTCCAATTATGAGTGTTTTAACACAGTGTTTACAAAGATATGGAAAGAGGAAACTGACTTCTATTAATCTAAAAGTCTCAAATCAAAATACATAACCAGGCATAGCTCTGGTGTTAAAACATATTACAAAATGGGAGCTCTTCTCAACCAAAGACCCTTACAAAAATGACAGAACTCCATACTTATACTCAAATTTCTCTTCTGCGGCAGATGCCTGCTCGAGTTAATGCATTGAAGGCATTATGTCTTCATGATTCCTGATAGAATGTGCATGCAATCTTCTGTTAGACGCAAGAGCGCTTCAAAACGAACCTGCAGATGAGTTAACTGGCTGACAGTCCTTTTCTGGGCTTTCCATTCATGGTGGAAACGATGTTCAACTGCCACCACCTACCTTAATAACTGCTTCGTCGAGATCAGAGAAGGCCTGAGTCAAAACTACACCCGGGAGACGTGGCGGCCTCTGCATCCTGCCACCTGGAGCTTAGTTGGACGCCTGCAGGGATGGCTAGGCAACGGACGTGGACAAGGGTCTGGCAGGGTGATGGCATGATGGGTAGGCTATTGCGTTGTGTGATGGCCATGCGAAGGAAACACAGAGGCTAGGAAGAAGCTGTGGGGTCGACACAATGGGAGATGGGGTGTAAGAGGATGGAGGTGATGTGGAACGATATGACACAGGTGGCGAGAGATGAAAGGGGAGATGCGACAGGAAGAACAATGAATGGAGGACAGGTGTGAGGGATAGAAAGCTATAGGGGAGCGGGAGATGTGACGGATAGAGGAGAGAGATGGAGTGGGGGAAAACTGTCGGAGGGATAGAGGGGCCACATGTCAACCTGGGATAGGACCGGGGGTCGCAAAAAGTGGTTTGAACTTCCCCGCTTTTGGGCCCAATGTGTGTCTTTGGCCGACACATAGCGCCTTAAAAAACCGCGGCTGTTTTCCCCAGCACGCTCTACCTTTTTTAACGGCTGCACATTTTGAGGCCCCAATATGGCCATTGACCATCGATCTGGAGCATGCAAATCTCAGCCGCCTAAATATACATGCCTCTTAGCACAATGTTCCAAATAGTCACATCGACCCCGACGGACTTAGGAGAAGTGCCATCTAGTGGGTTTTTGGCCCCTTTCTTTGCATTTTGTCGCCTTGAGGCCAAATCCAAAGGAAAAACTCACCCCCACAATAATATGTGATAACATTAGGTTCCATGGGGGATAGAGTCCTCCCTGCAAGGATCTAAGATCTCCTTCTGCAGTTCTAGTCGCCTTCTGTTGGGGTATGGATTCAAGCTCAAAACACCCTGTCGAGAAATATATGCCGAAAAATAAAGTGAAAACAAACTTACAAGGGCTCCAAGGAGCTTATTTATGTAGAGACCTAAACTAATTAAACTTTACATGGTGCTAGGTGAAGGAAAATTTCCACCATAGCCAATCAAGTAACTTCATAAATGGAAGCACTCTTAATCTATCAGTGCTTGTTAATAGATTATGCAACCATGACAGCAGAACAGTTACACCCTTCAGCTCCTCTGGTTCTTCTTCTTGGCTCTCCCAAGGGTCGGATTCATAATCATCATAAAAAGGACCTGTGGGAAAGATTTTCTCTTCATCATGATGCTCAGTGTCTTCTGCAGGCCTAGGATGACTGATTTCCTCATGATAATCTCCTTTGAGAAAGAGAGGATAAGGCTTTGTTGTGTTCTCTTGGATATCCTCCATATCCAGCACAGAATCTGATTCATAGTTTTCATACATAGGCTGGTTGCTCCTCTGGTCATCAATCTGTGATGTGGGGCTATGCTGCTCTTCATATGAATAATCATCAAAACATGAGACAACAAGAGCAGGATGCAGGGCCTCTATAGTCATGAGATGTTCAACATCATACTCGATAGAGTTTCCAAGAACGTCCTCTTCAAGGGCTGGAAAATCCTCTGCATTTTNCTTCAAAAAGGCAGCACTCATGTTCTGCCTTCAAGTCCTCTAAATCTGCAGAAAGAGACTTTACCATCTCCATCGGTTCACTTAGAGCCTCTTCTTCTTCCTCATCCTCATCCATACAACTTTCCTTTGATGCAGATGAACAGGGATGAGAAAGGACTGATTTATGATCCAAGTCATCCGACTCATCCTCACAGCCTGCGTAGGAAGCAGCTCTATCTTGAAAACAGTTATTGTATCCCTCACAATAGCTATGACAAATTAACTCAGAGGGATAAAACTTCTGACAATGAGCGTTGAAAACTTCATGAAATTCTCCCAGTGAAGAAATGCTAGCATGGGGTAAAGAATGATACCACTCACGAGCATCCCCTGCTAATGAGAATATGAACATATTCATTAATACATCCTCCTGATGTATCTCCCATTAGTGCATAAGTTCATTAAACTCACTGATATGATGAACAGGGTTGTCCTCTTTAATCTCTCTAAATATAGGCAAATAATCATTCCATTCATTTGGAGCAGGAACAACATTGGGAAAATTAGGAACAACAGAAAAATTAAAGGGAGCAAACCTCTGAGCCAGGATTCTTTTGATTTCGAACCAGTGGAGTCACCAATCGATTCTTCAACCATGGAGTCGCCAGGTGAAAGATATGTAGTAAGAGTGTGTCTGGTATTTGTTCACCATCAAAGACCATGTATGATAGTTGTGTTCTCCCAAGGACTACCAGATGTAACCAGAAGCAACCACACTGAAACAGTGGAATTGAGACAGTGGATTCGCCACAGTGGAGTCGCTAGGTGCACAACTGCAATATTTAATGTATTGAGTTCTGATGCACCTTCAGAATCAGTAAGCTTTGTTGTTCAATCCCAGGTAAAATCTTCAACTTCGTCCTCGGCAACGGTGCCATAAATGTTAGCACCAGAAGTCACCCCTGGATTCCATCAGGGATAAGCCTGATACCCATCAGTTTTATGTCACAAAGAGTAATTAAGGGCGGTCAAGTATTTGCAATCCCCAAAGAATATTTCTTTAACTTAGAAAACTAAGCTAGAAATGCACAGGGAAGTGAGGGCCATAACTAACTTCAATTAGTGGGTTGAGTTTAAAAGGTGAGCAGAGGGAAGACTTGATGAGAAAATGTAAACAAGGTTGTTATGGGCATCTGACCTTCCAACAGCTTGAAGAAGAAAAACTCAGGCTCGATGATGATTTCTAGCCTAGGTTTTAGACATTGAAATGTGTCTATAAAATACATAGTTCCAACAGCACGATGATCAAACCTCCATCACCGAGAAGCTGCTACGAATCAACTAGATTCTCCAATTCTGATCCATTCAGTAAAAGGGGCAATAAGGCAACACAAAAAACTGGTTAAAACCAGTGAAAACATTGCAGTGATCAAACCTACATCATCCTACAACATTATGACCTTCGACTGGATCCTCCAATTCTGATTGTTTTAACACAGTGTTTACAAAGAGATGGAAAGAGGAAACTGACTTCTATTAATTTGAAAGTCTCAAATCAAAATACATAACCAGGCACAGCTCTGGTGTTAAAACATATTACAAAATGGGAGATCTGCTCAACCAAATACCCTTACAAAAATGACAGAACTCCATACTTATACTCAAATTTTGCTTCTATAGCAGAGGCATGCTCGAGTTAATGCATTGAAGGAATTACGTCTGCATGCTTCCTGACAGACTGTGCATGCAGTCTTCTATCATAAGCAAGCTCTGTCGGACACAAGAGTGCTTCAGAACGGACCTGCAGATGAGTTGACTGGATGATAGTCCTTTTTTGGGCTTTCCATTTATGGTGGAAACGATGTTCAACCGCCACCACCTGCCTCAATAACTGCTTCATCGGGATCAGAGAAGGCCTGAATCAAAATTGCACCTGAGAGATGTGGCGGCCTCTGCATCCTGCCACCCAGAGCTGAGTTGCACACTTGCAGGGATGACTAGGCAGCGGATGTGGACGGGGGTCTAGCAGGGCGATGCTGTGATGGGAAGGCTACTGGGTTGTGAGATGGCCATGAAGAGGAAACACAAAGGTTAGGAAGAAGCTGTGGGGTCAACACGATGGGAGATGGGGTGTAAGAGGATGGAGGTGATGTGGAACGATATGACACAGGTGGTGAGAGATGAGAGGGGAGATGCGACAGGAGGAACGGTGAATGGAGGATAGGTGTGAGGGAGAGAAAGCTATATGGGAGTGGGAGATGTGACGGATAGAGGAGAGAGATGGAGTGGGGGAAAAATGTTGGAGGGATAGAGGGGCCACATGTCAACCTGGGATAGGATTGGGGGCTGCGAAACGTGGTTTGAACTTCCCTGTTTTTAGGCCTGATGTGTGTATTTGGCCGACACATAGTGCCTTAAAAACCCGCGGTTGTTTTCCCTGAACCGCATTACCCTTTTTAACGGCCGCACATGTTGAGGCCCCGATATGGCCATCGACCGTCGATCTAGAGCATGCAAATATCATTCACCCATATCTATGTGCCTCTTAGCACAACATGCCAAACAGTCACATCGACCTCAACAGACTTAGGAGAAGTGCCATCTAGTTGGTTTTTGGCCCCTTTCTTTGCATTTTGTCGCCTTGAGGCCAAATCCAAAGGAAAAAATCACCCCTGCAAGAATATGTGGTAACAAACATGATTTAGCGTACCTAACGACTCCACCACAATGGATCGATGCTCTGTCTGGCAATTATTAACCGTTGCATTAATCTGGTGGCTACTGTTGGTTGTGAAGCCTCATTATCTTCCTAATTCAAAGATCCTTGCTTTCAGTCGTGTTTATACCCCATGAAGTATTTACACCCCAGAAGTATGTACACTCTTCCACATGGGGGAGTGCAGGGGGGGGTACCCCCTTTGCGGGGTCTAGGGGGGCTATTCCCCCAGCTGCGGGGTCTGGGGGCAAGCGGGGCCCCAATGGAGGTTCGGGGGCGAAGCCCCCGAAGAAAAAATTGCCTTGTAAAAGTATATTGTAATTTCATTGTAAATCTGGATCGTTCATTATAAGGTCACAGATCTAATAGTAGAGATTATGTTAGGGTTTTTTTCCCTAGAAAGCAACCCTCTTTTATGAGGGAAATGTATCGCGGCTATGGTGGAT
>SNQJ01S0013722.1:19911-33291 GCA_010110895.2 Picea sitchensis | reverse complement strand
AAAAAATCCCATGAGTGAGTAATCCTTGAGGATACCTACCCCCATAATTTCATACTTAAGATCGAATTGTCCCATGAAAGACATATTATTCGTTGCAGAAATATTGAGATCTCGTGTGCAATAATCAAGTTGGTCAACAATCACAATTTTCCCTTGTTGGGGAAATTGCAAAATGTGAAAGACACGACATTCAACATTGAAATATTGCAAGAGTCCATAAGGTTGGAAACCATGTTTACAAATGCTTTAAGGGTGGTAGGAGACCGATTAAGTTCAGAAGAACCAATGGCTCTCCAGTAGGACAAAGACATGACACATGTGGAAGCTCCTTCATCCAAAATAGTGTGATGGATGTTCTCCCCATGAACCATAGTGTGAATTTTGAATTCCAGGTGCTGGGAGAGACTTATTTTAAAATAGTCCATATTAAACAAAATCATATTTGACGCCTCTGGATCCACAAATCCAATGGATGACAACAAGGTTCTATGTTGACTTGGACAGGTTTTTAGAACTTCAAGCGTTAACATACCACAAGGTGCTTGCATGAAATCTTCAACAATGTTGTAGTTTTGAGGAGTGCGGGCACTTGGATTAAATATTGATTTTCAAATTGTTCCCTTGGGAGGGTGCAACACTGAGTTAGCAATAGGCCTCTCGATATGAAGAGGGGCAGAGGATGGAGGAGGCGTGGAAGTGGAGGGATTATCAGTAGCACCTCCATTGGCATGATTTTCTATAGGAGTGTCATAAGTCTTAGATTTGGTTGTTAGACTAAGCGTATCCTTACACATAAAAACCTGAGTGGCTACTTTGAGTTCTGTTCATAGAAACTTCAATATGTATTTCCTGCCATGGTTATCGCTCCCTTTGTAAAACGTGATTACAAATGATGTTATCGCACCTCTTGCAAATAACCTGCTGCCATGCATCAGACACGGTGATAACTGGAGTATCGCTCTTATCACACCTCTTGGATGATTTATGAGTATCGACCCTCTACTCTGATTCTGTCATCCGTCTCTTCAACGAACAAACTCAGTTTGATCCAACGACCTTCTATTACCTATGTGCGTGGCCGAAAATCCTCTTTACATATCTTTCTCTTTTTCTCTCAAATCCTTCAACTCTAATCTCTGATACCACTTGTTGGGAAGCAGAAGAAAAATATAGCATACACAAGCAAGATTAAACACACATAAAATGGAGAACAACAATCACACAATTGACACAGTGATTTAAGTGGAAACCCAATGCAGGCAATGATATTCAGTATTCTTATTATTCAAGGGAGAATTACAATATCCAATCTTAGGAATACAACCATCCTCTCCCCACACACACTCTGCTCTCTACACAATATTGTGTCTTGCTCACACACTCTACACACATTGCACTCTCACCTCTATGAGTATGCTCATATATATAACATCTATCACTCAGTTACACAAACTGATCATAAATAAATCACATAGTTACATAAACAATTCACAAATCATTTATACCACAACGTTTCATTTTATTTCAATGAAAAATGAGCAACTTCATCTATTTATAGATTTAGATTTCAAGGGCTGCGATTTCCAAAAATATATTGGGAATGACGTTATATAAATTGAAGTTAGTTCTTAATAATTTTCAAAAATTAGGTTCCAATAATTTTATAATTTAGAATATCCTCATGTTATGAATAATTATAATATTAAATGCATTCTGATCTAACGAAGTAAAATAACTTAAACTAATTTTTATATAATTTAAGAAATTTACGTTCCGACAATTTATAATATAGAATATCCTCATACTATTAATTACATTTAGAATATCCTCATGTTATGAATAATTATAAGATTAAATGCATTCTGAGCTAACGAAGTAAAATAACTTAAACTGATTTTTATATAATTTAAGAAATTTACGTTCAGATAATTTATAATATAGAATATCCTCATACTATTAATTACGCCGAAGGCGTTTTTAAGGGGAGGTTCCCCGCCAATTTTCGTCGTCTGTCGAGGGCCTGTGGAAACCTGCCATGTGTCAGGCATAGATTTTCCTATTTTCATCGTGTACTCCACCTCCCTGCTGCACCACTTTCACTGCACCGCCCCACCGCCCTGTTGGACCACTTTCACTACACTGCCCTGTTGTACATCCTCCCTTATCCTTCCCCTTTTTAGATGCCCTTATCCTTCCCCCCCTTTTCACTGCAACCTTGCATATTACATTCTACCCAGTTATCTTTTCACCATATTCACCTCTATTTCCTGGTTTCAATGGATCTTTAACCGACCTACTGCCAACTTCTGAGAATTGTTGGGCTTGCAGAAATCATGTCTACCTAAGAAGCCAAGATGGATGCAAAAGATGGTGCAGAGGTCTATCATGGTAATTGGATTTGCAAGCCGAAGGCAATGGAGCTCTTTCGTGATGTTTGTCCATTCCTCAACTATGTAATTTTACAGATCATCCTGTTGTTCTAGTTTGGGCTCTCATCATATTTGAGAAAACAGACCCACCATAAGCATCCTTGGACTTAGGGGTTTAGATTTTCCTTCCCAAAAGGGAAAGGATATAGAGAGACGAATGTGTAAGAAAGAAATTTAAATGGCAATAATAGAATTCGAACTTACATCCGGAGTTTCTTGGTCGACTTCCACCTCTCCTCCTTTGGTGAGAAACTTGCCCAACCTCATTTTTGACTTGATCCATCCTGGTGTTGCAACAATAATGCTCACAGAAGAACCGAGCTCTATTCTCAGAGTTTCATAGAAATTGATCACCACAGCTTATGCAGGTATCTGTTATCTCCAGTACGCGTGTAGTGGGAGTAATAAGCAGATATCCATGTAGCTTCTTTGGAAACTGTCCATGTGCCACGTTTTCTCAGATCAATTTAGTTTATTTGGTAACTCAAAACAAATTTAAATCGTGTTGGTTGTATTCCTTTCCCATCAAAACCGTTTAGAGTTTTATTTTTAAAGTTAGTAGAATTTGTTTAAGAACAATAACATATTGGTTAGAGAAATTGTTGAAGTCTAATTGAATTAAGGTACCTGAATTGCAGATAGCAACCATGAATTATAATGATGTTCCTCTTTAATTACGAGTACTGAAATTTCTGGGCACGATTTCAACTTACTTCAGAACAAGTCTTTTTTCATCATAATGCGAAGAAACTTTGCTTTTGGATTTGATATTCTTTTTTCATCATAATGCTAAGAAACTTTGCTTTTGGATTTGATATTTTGAGTTATTAAGTTTGAAGTCCTTTGAAGCTCTACTGATCTTTCTTTCATGATGCATAACTGATCATTCTTCTGTTTTTTTTTTTAGTGGACTCTCTTTTAGTGTTGTATGACTAGCACAGCGGTAAAGTGTGGTCGGTGTTGCGGTTGGTGAACGTGGAAAGTTATGTGGACATACATAGAGCTGAGGAAATCCAAAAATTAATCTTAAATGTGGTAATTTCAAAGGTTAATCAGTTTAACGTGGCAATCATATGGTGGTACAATAATTTCTTAATATGATTAGGTAAATGTTAAAAAGTAAACAGGTTAATTGATGCATTCAAAAATACAAGGAAGTTATGAAGAGTAAATCACATTCATTGATTTGGGAGGACGACTAAGAATATTTCATCATTTTCAATTGTTAGTCATCAGATTAGAATTTTAGATTAAAAGGTGATTAATTGTGCCCATCTCCAATAGATATATGCCTTTCGACATAAACATTGGAATGTAATTGCTTTTCTTCTTAAATGAAACTTACAATATTTTCTTGGTATATGTGAAAAACAAAACGACAGTTGTCAAGATTTTTATTTTTTAAAAGTAATTACTTCACAAAAATGGACCTAGAAGTTTTAGGTACCAATTCTATAAAAAAAAACAAAAAATTATAAAAAATACTAACCTTTGGATCGGGTAGATCAACGACACACTCCACAACTTTATCCAACACACTCCATAACTTTATCCAAATTAACACCATCAAACTTGGTGATATAGCTGTGGATACACAGTAGAAGAAAGTACCATCAAACTTGGTGATATAGCTGTGGATACACAGTAGAAGAAAGTAATTACTGGCCAGCAAGGCAACTTCAATATTTGCCTATCTGTCAAAATAGAACCTTGGCAATAAAACTTTGGCAACAAAAATGGGCACTGCCACTTGCACTGACATTCCAATATAAGATATAAATACATACTCGATAACAACAACAACCCCTCTTTTACAAACATCCCCAATAATTGGTGCAACCTGAGTTGCAAATACAGTGTGTTAACCAGCCTAAGGGAGCAAAGTCAACTGATATAGCTAATCTTTTTGATGAGCCGAGTGAGGGGGACATGATAAAAGCTTACCACACCAAACATATAAGAAAAAACGATACAGGACCAGCCTTCTTTTTGATGAGCTGAGTGAGGGGGACATGATAAAAGCTTACCACACCAAACATATAAGAAAAATCGATACAGGACCAGCCTTGAGATGATCAATTAGATGAGTAAGTCTTAGTGATTTTGCGATTTTGCTTTTTTTTACTTGATATAAGAATTTTAAAAGTTGAGGTGCTCTTTACACTACGAGTTAAGTAACAGAAAAATGTAAAGGCACATCGGAATTTGAGAATTTCTAAGTAAAATTTAAATGTTTATGTAAAAAAATACATAAATATGTTATACTAAATATTTCAGTGAGATTTAATAAAACTAGATTGGTAATAGTTTTCTATGAATAGAATTTTACAAGTTTAGATGTTTTCTACAATACACTAGAAGTAAAGGCAAGCTGTAGTGGTTTCAATAGTGGTGTACAGATCATAAGAAATCTTTGAATGTTGTGAGTAAAAAATCTATATATAAATATAAAAAATCGTTAAATATATTAAGTGTTTATAAAGCTGTAGTGGTTTCAATAGTGGTGTACAGATCATAAGAAATCTTTGAATGTTGTGAGTAAAAAATCTATATATAAATATAAAAAATCGTTAAATATATTAAGTGTTTATAGAATCATAACAAGTTTATTCATTATAAATAAATATAAAATTTTACTCCTTTATTATAAAATATAATTTGTATGTAGTAGTTATTTGAAACATTTTGGTGGCTAAATACATCTCAATTTGAGAATTTCTAAGCAAAATTAAAATGTTTGCTCATATAAAAAACAAATAAATATGTTATACTAAATATTTCAGTAAAATTTAGTAAAAAGTTTAAAAGTGTTTAGGTTAACAAAAAATTAGGTGGTGTAAAACTTAGTAATAGAATTTTAAAAGTTTAAGTGTTTTCTACAATACATGAGAGTTAAGTAAAGGTAAGTTGTAGTGGTTCCAACAATGGTAAACCAAGTAAATATACACAACATACGAAATCTTTGAATGTTGTGAGTTATATATATATATATATATATATATATATATATATGTGTGTGTGTGTGTGTGTGTGTGTGTTGGGTGTTTATAAGTTCATAAGAAGTTTATTTATCATGAATAAATATAAATTTTTACTCATTTATTATAACATATAATTTGTATGTAGTGGTTATTTGAAACATTTTGGTGGTTAAAAACATCTCAATATGACAATTTCTAAGTAAAATTATAATGCTTTCTCATGTAAAAAATAAATAAATATTTAAAAACTAATAGGATTGGTAATAGTTATCTACTAATAGAATTTTAAAAGTTTGTTTTGTGCTTTCTACAATACACGAGAGTTACTTAAAAATTTGTTTTGTGCTTTTTACAATACACGAGAGTTACTTAAAAGAAAGTTGTAGTCGTTCCAACAGTAGTAAACCAGGTAAATATACAAAACAAATAAAATTTTTGAATGTTGTGAGTTATATATATGAAATAGTTAAATATGTTAGGTGTTTATAGGGTGATCACAAGTTTATTCATTATAAAATAAATATAAAATTTTATTCATTTATTATAAAATATAATTTGTATGTAGTAGGTATTTCAAACATTTTGACCGTGAAATACATATTAATTTGGCAATTTCTAAGTAAAATTTAAATGTTTGTTCATGTAAAAAAGAAATAAATATGTTTTACAAAATATTTGAGTAAAACTTAGTAAAAACAAATAGAATTGGTAATAGTTATACATTTTTTTTTTAATTTTTATCAATAAATCTAATCAATTTAAATTAATTAATAAATATAATGTATGAATTTAAAAGAACCATAAATTANAAATGTTTAGGTTTTGGTATTTTTTACAGGGGATCTAAATATGGGTAAAATCACTCATTTATGTTGTATAAATTGTATTTTTGAAAGCATCAAGTTATTCATAGTCTTCAAAAATCTTTACGGTGCTCCAATTATATAGACTCAACCATTTAAATATATGGTTCTAACAATTTGAATATAGAATGTTTAGACTATCCATATTAATTTTCTTAAGAAATTTGTAAAAAAAATAAATTTTCTTTTTTAATATTGTTTTAGAATTTAATTAAACATTATAAATATTTTTTAATTTATTTTTATTTCAAAATGTAATTAAATTTTACAAGATTAATTTAGGTAAAGAAAAGTTACACCTCAAAAAAAAAATCCAATATAAAATAAAATAATAAATACAAATGGGAAATCCATAAAAAAAACCAATATAAAAGAAAATAGTAAATATAAATGGCAAATCCATAAAGAAAATAATTATTCTCAATGTTTTTGGTTTAATTTTTTTTTTAAAAAGTTGTTTGTCCTTGGACCTATGGAAGCATGCTATGTGTGAAGAAGATATTTTCTTGTTTTGGTCTTATAATTGACGAAGTATAAGTTCCAATAATTTTATAATTTAGAATATTCCCAAGTTAATTAATTAATTTAAAATAGTCAATTATTTAATCTAAAATACATAGATTTTAAAGGAGTTGTCTAAATTGTTCTTTGTTTTTATTTTTTTTATAGACAACATAAATCTATTTGAAATCACAATTTTCTGTTTTTTAAATTACATTTTTGAATACATAAATGAATTGAGAGTGTTGAAAAATCCTTGGAGCACTCACATCACACCTAATTAATTATTCAAATTAATTATTCAAAATTACTGATACAACAATTTCGAACCAGGTTTTGTTGAAATATCCCAAATATCACCTTAAAAAACTAAAAATTAGATTATACTAAGGCTATTTTAAATAACTAAAAAAAGACTGAAGTGCTAACGGTTATTGAATTGGGTGCGTGGTAACCAACTCAAAAGAGAAACACGTGCATCTAAAGCCCCAATCATCTTTATTAGCCAGTTACCCTCCTTATCGATATCTTACCCCTATGCTCCCTCATACGCTCATCTATACGTAGTAATGCCTTTACACTCCAAATAGGAATAAACCAACCTATACAGGAAACAGATAAGCTTACAGGAAAACTACCACCTCTCAGAACCAAAGACCCTCCAACACTTTAAGAGATTGAATGTCAGACACCCCGAAAGAACCAATCTTCACCCTATAGAAAGTAGGAAAGGATTATTAGAGTGTTTTTAATACATTGTAATATTAGTATCACGCCTAAGGTATGAGGGAAGTAGAAAAGATTGATAAGTTTAGTCNAAAGAACCAATCTTCACCCTATAGAAAGTAGGAAAGGATTATTAGAGTGTTTTTAATACATTGTAATATTAGTATCACGCCTAAGGTATGAGGGAAGTAGAAAAGATTGATAAGTTTAGTCCTTCATAATAAATTAGGAATTAATCATCTTCCTTCCGCTGACAGTCCTACCACTATCACAGTCGCATAATTCGTGGCTGATGAACACTGAAAGGAAATGATGGGAGAGTGTGTATAGTTAACCCTAATGTGAAAATTTGAAAAAACTTAATCGATAAAGAGTTCTCTATGATAGCTTGAGTGTATGTACTAACCAATGAGATAACTAAAAACAATCTATACATAGTCAAAAGATGAATGCTAAAAGGCTTGCATGGATCGTTTAAGAATATGACATGACGAGACATAAAAAAGAACAGCATGGTCGCATATTTTCAGACTTAAATGAAAGGTCGGTGTGCTCCTAGTCATGTAGTGGCATACATCTTTTGCACCCTTTCGGAGAGATTTAATTATCATTGATAAACAAACCTAAAATCAATATAGGCCCTCCTTCAGGCTCCGTGCTCCGTTATGTGCAAATCTTGGTTTCCAACCATTATATTCCCAGTGAATGCCATTATAGATTGAGCCTGGTCATCAATGGTTATTGAAACTATAATTAGGAATGTTCCTCGAAATTGTAATAATCCAATAACTCAACTAATATCAAAGAGACTAAATTCAAATGCGATTTGGATAAAATAAAGCGT
This sequence comes from Picea sitchensis, assembly GCA_010110895.2. Taxonomy (NCBI): domain Eukaryota; kingdom Viridiplantae; phylum Streptophyta; class Pinopsida; order Pinales; family Pinaceae; genus Picea; species Picea sitchensis. Next base: position 24,947 of record SNQJ01S0013722.1, on the reverse strand, counting down.
GTCTTTTGCCTGATATGTTATAGACCTTCATCTTAGGTTTGTAGAAGATTGTTAGATGAGGAAGACATATATATAGAGTTTTGCCACAGATCAATGCTCCTCTTAAATCAAATTTCTACCAGCATTTATAAGCCTCAGCTTGCAACAGACAATCCCATAATCACACATTTCTGATTAATACTTACTCATTGTGCCAACCTCTGAATTTTTGCAGTAACAAATTGCTTCCAATCACTACAGGTTGATGAGACGTTATCTCGAGCTGAAAATATTGCAAATTACATTGGTCCGGTAACGATTGTGGCTCAGTTTGTGGGTGAGCTTCAATCACCCCTCTGAAATTTGCAGGTGGATTGGTCTGTGAAGTCGTAGGAACAAAAGCCCGGGTTCAAAAATTGAAGTATGAACAAACCCTAAGCAATTTAAAATTGAATTGGGATTCCTTTCAATAACAATCATTACGAAAACTAAAATGATTTCCAACAAAATGACTCAGATGACAGAGTTTGAAGGGATTTAATTCAGTTAGGCGCACTCCTCTCTACTACGACAGATAAAAAATGAGGAAATTTGTAAGCCATACAAGAATCTGTGATTCTTCTAGGTTATGGGCAGAGGGCATTCACAAGTAGCATCATTTCGTTACTTTATTTTGGATTATTAGAATGGGATTGCAGAAAAACTAGAATGTAAATGAAGTTGATGAAATTAACAAATGAGATATACATGAATACATATCTCTATTAGATTACTGAATATATTATATAATACATTGGCTCATTATATAGAGCTTTATCAGATCTAACTTATTCTAATAATAGCAATAGAGGTTGAGCAAATATCTCAACCACACACTAAACTAGGAGATTTGGTTGGAGAGAATCTTTCTTATAACCAACTATCTAACAACCTCCTTGACCTATTCTCTCAAGTTATCTAACTATAACTACCTGCTTAACAAGTCATTAACCCAATCATACAACAAGTATGAATTACATATTCTAACATATGAGAGAAATTCTATTAATGTGAATAGATACATGTGGAACAACCCAAAGATGATTGATTTTTTTTTTAAATGTCTACTGTTAAGAAAACTAAATCCAAAATGATTATATTTCTTTGTAGAATTGAGTGCTTTTATGTACATGTTTAAGGTTTCCCTTCTTTATGTTATTCTCTGGGTTATTCCGAATGGTTAAATCCATACGAATCCACTAAATTGAAAATATAGCATAATACTAAAGTTTTGGTTATATTTCGCTAAAAAAACATATAAATACAAAACATGTGATTAAAACAAAACCAAGCAATAAAATAAAATAACAAATAAAAATATTTTTAAAATATCATGTTGAGTTATTATTATAAACTTAATTCTTAAAACATAACAAGTTTACATAAGATATTACATAATTTAGTAAAATACATAAATTTATGGTAACTAGTTGAAATATTGAAGAAAACTTGCATTAAGCACTGAAGCTCTGACAAAACCTTTTGCAACTTCCCCAAAGCCCCCCAAATTGCAACGAGGTTATATAAATAAAACCACTAGAAAATGTTTGAAGATCAATCTCGCAATCTTATAGGATTGTCACCTCAAGATCACATTCAAATTCCAAAATTTCAATAATAATGCTCAAGATCTATTGTCACTATTACAATCGTTCAACAATAGCATGTAAGAAACCTTTGAGGTTTACCCACTCATTCAAAAATTATCTTAAATCTTAATATTCATTATTACAAGTGTCACCCATATGTACAAGTGCACATAAATTACCAATTAAAAATTAAAATAAATTATTTCCATCATTCACATTTTCTTGACTATTTAAATTACTCCTATATCTTTCTTAATTTTTTTTCAATATTCTTCAATTATGTTTTCTAACTTCTTTCAATATTTCTCAATTTTTATTGTTTCCTAGATGTTTATTATCTTTTCTTAGATGTTTATTATCTTTTCTTGACTCTTAAATTTTCTCCCAAATATTTTTTAATTTTTCTTTTTACTACTTTATTTACTTAACTCTAGACTATATTTTTTTTAGCTTAGTAAATCAATTTAAATTAGGATTCCTCTTCCTAACTTTTCTCAATGACTTAGTAGTTCTAATGAGTTCTGTATTAATTAATTAGTTTAAATAAAAAACATGCATATCTTAATAACTTAAGTTTTCCTTTCTATTGTTTTTATCTTATTTTGATTTTACTAAAAAATGATTACTCATGCAAAAAAAATAATGAAACTTTTGTTTAATTTTTCCTTCTAAATGAATGACAATAATTATTACTTTCCCTTAATTAAAATGCTTAAGAATAGTTAGTTTGTTTGTTTTTTTTGTTTTTTTTTTGTTTTTACTGGGGGAATCGGCAACTCGCGGTTCCTATAACCCCAGGTGCAACCACCCAGCCCGGAAGAATGACACATGAGTAAATCCAGGTGAGAATCGAACATGAGACTTCATTTTACAAATTTCTTTCCATTTACAATGCACTTGTCAATCCGTCTACACCCATGTGGGCAAATGCTTAGGAATAGTTATCCTTGTATTATGTGTTTAAATTATTTTTCACTTTTACTTTCATTATAATTTTAGTAAGTATATCAAGAGTTCCATGTGCATCATGCCCTTTCGGACTTACTTGAATTACTCCAAGGGTGCAATGTAACAACTCAATAGATTTTATTGGTCATAGTTGTTAAGTTAAATTTAATTAATTATTAAATTAAATACAATGAATCTTTTACTATTTTATTATATTATGGTAGGTGGGGGAATTAATGAGGGGATAAGGTTGTTGGGGAATGAATGAGGGGATAAGGTAGTTGGGGAATTGAATGAGGGGGAGAAATTCAAGAGAGGGGGGTAAGGAAGAGGGGAGAGGACTTGGAAGGGGGATTTTTTTCTTTGGGGAGGAAATTCTATAAGAAGGGGAAGGGAAGGAGGAAATTGTAAGGAATGATTATTTTGGGAAACTTTTACAAGGGCACTGATGTTGCTGGGAACTTTGGGCTCAAGGACCAGGAAACCGCAAGGATTATTGGAGCTAGGTAACCAAATAGGTTGTTCCTAGTTGGATGGGAGGTAAATATTCAGTTTTAGGAGAGCATTCAGGCAAGCAAATTTCAACAAGAAATCTCAGAAGGATGACCTTCTTCTTCAAGAGGTAAATTATGAAATTATTATTTTGTACTAAATTAAAGAAATTTCAAGTTATAACAGTTATAGATATACTATGTGATGTCTTAGATTTTGTTCTTAAATCTTGCAACCAAAATGAAATATATATTTACTCTAGTTTTAAAGCCATTATGGTTGTTACAAATGGTATTAGAGCCAGGTTTCAAAACTGAAACCTACGGCCTACCCACATTAAGATAGAAATTTAGACATGATGTCCTAATAATGAGTCGAAATAACCCAGAAAACCTTGAAATAACCCTCAAAAACCCTGAATTTACCACTAAGAAACCTTGAAATAACTCTTATAAAGAATACCCCCCCCAAAAAACTATGAGAACGTGCATGACTTAGGCCAGTAGTAGTTCGACTTTTCTAAAAATTTAAAGATAATTCACTTGTTGGTATAGGCTTCAGTTGTTGCTTCCTTGACAAGTGGTAGTTAGTTCCCAATTTATTTACACTTGGAGTTGTCTTTCCTGCAATTCATTGTCTCTATGTCTTCAGATCTTCAATCTGTTCCTTTCCCTCCTCTTCCTGAATAGAAGCTCTCCACGAAAAAATTATGTTAACAATATATATGTTACTGAGGAGAAATATATTTTAGCACATAAGCCAACAAATGCTAGGGAGGTTGCTCCTAGTTAGTTGGGAGGTAAATATTCAGTTTCAGGAAAGAATTTAGGCAAGCACTTTCAACAAGCAACTTTCAAGAAGAAATTTCAGCACAACGACCTTCTTCTTCAAGAGGTAAATTTTGAAATTATTATTTGGTACTAAATTCAAGAAATTTCCAGTTATAATAGTTATAGATATACTATGTGATGTTTTAGATTTTTTTCTTAAATCTTGCAACCATAATGAAATATAGATTTACTCTAGTTTTAAATCCATTATGGTTGTTACAAATGGTATCAGAGCCAGGTTTCAAAATTGAAACCCGGGGCCTACCCACCTTAAGACAAAACTTTAGACATGATGTCCTAAGAATGAGTAGAAATAACCCAGAAAACCCTGAAATAACCCTCAAAACCTTGAATTTACCACTAAGAAACCTTGAAATAACTCTTATAAAGAATACCCAAAAAAAAACTATGAGAATGTGCATGACTTAGGCCAGTACTAGTTCGATTTTTTTGTAAACTTAAAGATAATTCACTTGTTGGTATAGGCTTTAGTTGTTGCTGCCTTAACAAGTGGGAGTTAGTTGTCAGATTATTTACACTTGAAGTTGTCTTTCCTGCAATTCATTGTCTCTGTGTCTTTAGATCTTAAATTTGTTTCTTTCCCTCCTCTTCCTAAATAGAATCTCTCCACAAAAAAATTATGTTAACAATATATATGTTACCGAGGAGAAATATATATTAGCACATAAGCTAACAAATGCTGGAGAGGCTGTTCCTAGTTTGGTGGGAGGTAAATATTCAGTTTCAGGCAAGCATCTAGGCAATCACTTTCAACAAGCAACTTTTAGCAAGAAATTTCAACATGACGACTTTCCTCTTCAAGAGGTAAATTCCGAAATTGTTATTTTGTACTAAATTCAAGAAATTTCCAGTTATAGATATGCTATGTGATGTCTTAGATTTTGTTCTTAAATCTTGCAACTATAATGAAATATAGATTTACTCTAGTTTAAATCCAATATGGTTGTTACAAATGGTATCAGAGCCAGGTTTTCAAAACTAAAACCCAGGGCCTACCCACCTTAAGACATAAATTTAGACATGATGTCCTAAAAATGAGTAGAAATAACCTAGAAAACCCTGAAATAACCCTCAAAAACCCTGAATGTACCACTAAGAAACCTTGAAATAACTCTTATAAATAATACCCCCCCCCCCC
>SNQJ01S0013721.1:69866-90915 GCA_010110895.2 Picea sitchensis | reverse complement strand
TCGAGATTATGATTTTTGGAATGATTTTGCTTCTTCCATTTTCTTCGGGAATAAGAACTAGTTCTGCTACTAGAAGATCCCTCCGAGTCACTAGTTTCCTTTCTAGAGGAATCGTCCAATGCTTGTCCCTTATCTCTGGGGTGAAACTTTCTCGAGGTGCTCCTCCCAGTGTGGCCACTTAAAGGACCATGTTTTTGTATCCCAAGTGGGCTTCGACTTCTCTTTGTCTGTCATTGGTCCACATGACTGGTGTCAGGTCCATGCTGCAATTGTCTTTGTATGTCAGATAAGATCTGCAGCAAGACTGCATTAATTTTGGTTTTCTTCTCTTTCTCTTTTATCAACCTCTCGTCGTTGGCCTTGCAACTCTGTAGTTTGACAATGAGGCTTCTCACAGACTCAGATAGATCTGGAGGGGTTTCTACCGCTCTCCTTTCATCAGGATCTTCATCTCTATTGTGGGAGTCATCCCCCACTTCATGGTGCGTCACCATTCTATGCGTCTGCAGTTTTCCGCAGTTGATTGTCTGCTTGTTGTGCAAGAAAAACACTTGTTGTTAGTCAAAATTATATTCATTCACAATCAGTGCATAATTCAAGGTTTTCAAATGCATACACACAATAGGAATTTTCATTCTTATCTTCAGCTTTTGATAAGCGGGGGTTAGGATAGAGAGTTACTCCTTTTAAGAGTACTTCAGATGGAGTTTCTGCGCAACTCGTCCATGAGCCCAAGAAAGCCAAGTGTTGTAACCATGCTCTGATACCAATTTGTCACACACCCACTACGACAACTAAGATTTTCTTTTTCTTTACGTCTTTTCTTCGAGGAACAAAATCCCTGAATTTCTATGGGGCCTAGCGCAGAACCTCCCTTCCCTTATCCTCCCCCATGTGATCGTTGGATATGACCACAGGCCTTACCAAAAATATGCTTCCGCCTTTCACGATTCGGGGAATCGCGATGCAAGTGTTCCCCTGTTCTCTGTCTTTCGAAATGCTAAAACCCGAAAGGGTATAACAGATCCTTAGCTCCTCCCTTGGGTTGTTTTTCATATGACTGGTCCTATGACCTGGTGTTGTTCCTTTAAATTCTTTCGGGGTTTCGTGAGTGGCGAATACAAGGGAACTTTCCCTTGGGTTTCCTGGGTGTTGAAACGTCGAAACCTATTCATGCTAAACCGATTCGGGGTTTCGCATATTGGGATTTCACGACTGGCGAATACGAGGGAACTTGCCCTTGGGTTTCCCGGGTGTCGAAACGCCAAAAGCTATTCATGCTAAACCGATTCAGGGTTTGGAATATCGGGATTTCGCGACTAGCGAATACGAGGGAACTTTCCTTTGGGTTTCCCTAGTGCTGAAACACCGAAAACTTGAGAGAACCTTTCTCTCTTGTACAAGGTTTCCAGACTCAGATCACATGATCCTTCAGCGAGTTCTTGGGTAATTATCCCTAGGCTTGGTGACCAGACTGAAAATCCTTCCTAAATCACCGAGCTATGAACTCTGTGACAGGGGTGAAGTAAACTCGTGGGTTTACTAAAACGGTAGTCTTTTCAAGGAACTCACTCCAAATCTGGAATGCAAGGGAACTTCCCAGAATTAGCTGCCTTCGGGGAAATCAAACCAGGGCATAGCATGAGTCAAGTAAATGGGACAAATCTCAAGGGAACATACTTGTAATATGAACTTGTTCATTCTATATATAAACTGACTATGGCCATATAAGTATAAGCATGCATCCATTATTTCCGATCAAAACACCAGGCAAACACTTCTATACAGAAACCATTTATGAGTGTACAAACATGAGCATGTGTTCCAGGATATTCAATTCAAGATACAATATATAAACAATTATCAGAAAACACCAGGTGTGACACGACTTCTAAGAGGGGTGCTCGTTTCCACCCAACCGTAGGCTCAGTGACTCCAAATAGATTTACCACTAGCCACCCCTGAGCTAGACCACGATGCTTGATGTTCAATTTTTTACTTCCAACTCAATGGAAGTCAAAGACGAAGGTTACTTTCCTTCTCTTCTATTCGGAACTCCCTATGTTTCCAGAGTTTCTCCAGTTCTTCCCTGTGATCCTTGTCGCCCGCATTCTCCCCTCCTCCCTTACAACACTTCCTCTCTTGCCTTTTCTCTGCAAAAAGGTGTGTGGCACGAATTTCCCCATCCGCAGTCAGGTCTGGGAGCTATTACGGATGGGAGGTTCACCCCCATCCCCTCATTAACTCTTGAGGAGCCTCCCCACCTACCAATCTAACGGAAAATCCATTCTCGGGTCAAAGAGTTTCTTTGGTCTTTGAGCAAGTAAAACCAGTACGGTACTGGTACGGTGGAAGTTAACGCAACCATTCCAGATCCCTTCCACCACCTCTCATTATCCATCATGGTCTCTTTTAGCACATCCCCCTCCCAGCAGCCATGCAACACATATTCATAACATAATTTACATTCATCAACCTTTTATAAAAAGGTCTGTCAAATCAAACATTCACGTCTTTGAGTTTTCCATAGTTCTTGGACAATATAGTTATTTTTACAGACTGGGGGAAACAGGGTGTTACAGGCCCATGCAATCTTTTTGAGGAAGGAAAGAAAAGAAGGGAGTTCATGGGTAGAGGGAATTGTGAATGAAGATGAGTCGAGAGACCATTCTTCCAGAGAGAGAATATTGTGTGCATCTCTATGGTTTTGAGGAAAATTGAACAACAAGCTTGTTTTGGGTGCAAGAAGTTGCTGGCAGTGTTTTCAGTCCAAGCTGATAAACGAGGCTATGGAAAGATGAGTGAATGAGGAAGCACTTGTTGCAAGCCCCCTTTTTGGGGTGAAAATAAAACCAATTGCCAAGTTCCTGTGGGAAGAGGAGAGTAGCCTTCGTCCCTGACTGTCATTTAACAAGAAGGAAGAGCCTCTCTCAAAGCATCATGATTTAGCTAGGTGGTGGCGAGCGGTAAATATGTTCAGGAGTGGTTGTGCCTACGGTTGGGTGGAAACATGCACCCCTCTTAGCAGTTGTTTCATGATTCTGGATTCCTAATAAGTATTTTTATACTTTGTGTACTAGAATGGAAGTGACGATTGAATGTTTGTGTTTATGATTAACATTTACATTGTTTGATTAATCATTAGAAATGCTTATTTTTTTTCTGTGAGCCCCTGTATTTGCATGGTTTTTTCTTGCCTCTTCTTAGTAGCAGGATAATTATTAGACATGGGTTTTCATATGAAGTTGAGAATAAGTTTACAGTTCCTACACTGGTCAAAAATTCCTTAAGGGAATTTTCCCAAGGATTTGGTCTCACAAGGTAAGAGATAGGGCAGAATTCATTGCAATGTTTTAGTCTCATTGATCCCTCGAAAGGTACCTTTCCCTGTTTAGAATTTAATCTTTGTGAATGAAAAGTGCTCTTTTCAAAACCATCAATCAGTGTGACTGAGGACTCATGTCCACGCCCTTAACCAAATCTTGGCTAAGAACTATGAGTGTAGCCTCTAGAGATTGATAAGTTCCACATGACTGGGACCTTGGAACCCTTCGCTAGGCCTGAAAGGAGCTAAGCTATCTTTGGCTTCGGAACTCCGAGAGTTTGTAGCTCTGGGACACCATGACTTTACAACCTCCAAAACCAACCAAAGGAAACTTGTTGATTCAATTACGAGTGAGGTTGACCGACACCTAGAGGCTTCCCTTAATCGTGACCGTGGGATCTTTCCCACTGTTAAACCATGACCCACTTACCGGTCATGAAGTAATGCAAGCCTTATATCGAAGGATACTCTAGAGATTCCATAACCGTTGGATCTACGCTGTGGCCAGTCTAGCATTGACAACTTCAAGAGAATAGAGGTGTCATAGAACCAAAACCTATGAATGCCAGAGTTGCTAATTAATGTGAGCCATGGATCTGGGATTCCATTGAGAACCCCTCCCAACTATCTGATCAACCAGTGGGAGGATTTACGCGTGGCACTTCGACGAATTCTTGCTCCGGGAGAAAAGGAGTGTTAAGCGGGTAGAACCACCGAACGCCGAACTCGTGAAGTGACGAAGACCATATATCTGGGGATGCTTCAGGATCTCCCATGACAATTATATCTAAGTCGTGGTCTGTCAAGCATTGACCACTTCAGGATAAAAGGAGTGTCAGGCGGGTGAAACCCTGAATGAAGAAGTCGTGAAGTAACATGAATCGTTCGATCTAAGGATGATTTGAAATCCCTCCTTTCCATCGGATCTAGACCGTGGTTGGCTCGACACTAACCACTCTGAGAGAAAAAGGGGAAGTTATACAGTAGATTCCTCAAACACTGAAGTTACAAAGTAACGAAGACCGTATATCTATGGATCTATGTGGACGCATCTCGACTGTGGGATATAAGGGGCGTTGGAAGTCTTCCAGTCCGGAGTGACGTGGTACACTGACGTCACCCAGGGTGACGTGGAGCCACGTTCGACGTGCCACATGTCACCTTGATTCATTTTTTTCATAGACCCTATGTGCCCATTAGAATGTGACATGTGTCACCCATTGATGGGGTAACATGTCATCTCTACCTTGTCGTGTGTCATCCCCCCTGGCACATACTTGCTTGGCCTAATAACGGGTGGATTACTCATAACCCACCTATCCTTGCCTCTATATTTAATGAACCATCACATGTAAGGGTAGACCCTTCAGAAGTCTGGGGCTTCGAAACTCCATAGGTTTGGGGTGTAGTATCTTAGATAAGTCGGAAGGGCTGAAGTTCGGAGCCACATGGAAAGAATTTAGGGTCCTTCAAGAGTTTGGGATTTCAGGACTCTGGAAGACATGCACGTAGAAATAAAAAAGGGCCGTTCAACGTCGAACACCGAATTCCCATAAACCTGTACATTAAATGAGGACGAAGGTCATTCGATGGATTTAATGGTGGATGGATTTCCACCATAGATGTAGGAGTGATAGGGATCTCTGGGACTTCGGGAAACTTGGGATGGTATGAATGAGACGAACCCACGTGGATTCCATGTGGCCCTTGACCAATAATGCTTGACGAGATTTGGAAGGGTGAAAGTCCCAATCCAGAGCTCAGATTCAAGCAGGGTAGCAGTTGTTAGATAACTCTTGATGAGAAAAAGAGGATTCAAGATGATTAAGGAAAGAGGAATTTTGATGCACCATCCCTAAAAATGGTACTTAGGGTTCGGGTGTGTTACAAGTTGGTATCAGAGTGAGAAACAACACTTGGCTTGCTTAGACTCATGAACGAGTCACATAAAAATATTATTAGGGAACTTTTAAGGGTAACACCCTACCTTACCTCTTTCATAAGAGACCTATTTAAACCACTGTTGAAGAGAGGAATGAGACTTTATGTTTTTGTTATATGTTTTGAAATTCTGAACTGTGTGATTAGTGTTCCACATAAAGAAGATGACTCCACCTTACAAATTGTATGTGTTGTTCATAAACTAGTAAGATAATTAACTAACAGAGAATATTTTATCAACACTCAAGCGGTCAGTGGACAGCCGAAAAACTACGATGTGAAGGATGGTGACACACCATGAATTGGGGGAAAGATCCCACAATAGAGAGGAAGAATCTAATGAGAGGAGGGTGGTGAAAACCCCTCCAAGTTTGGCTGAAACTGTAAGAATCCTCATGGAGAAATTACAGAGTTGTAAGGATGACAATGAAAGGCTGATAAAAGAACAAGAAAAGAAAATCGAAATTAATGCAATCCTACATAAAATCCTATCAGATATACAAAGGCAGCTCCAACATGGAACAACAACCATCCATGTAGACATACATCATACTAAGAAGACCCAAAGTCCACATGAGATATGGAATCACGGTCCTAAAAGTGGCCACACAAGAAGGAGCACCTCAAAGAAGGCCCGACATGGATCCAAGAGACACTCATCGGAAGAATCCTCTAGTGAGGAAACTGACAACTCCAAGGAATATTCTAGTAGAAAAACTAGTTCACATTCCTAGAGGAGAAGAAAGAAGAGGAAACATTCTAAGAGCCATGACCCTGAAGAGTTTAATAAAGCCAAAACACCCACTTTTGATGGAGAAATTAAGAAGGGGAAAGAAGCATAAGTTTGGCTACTAGGGTTGAATAAGTACTTCAAAGTCCATGACTACTCTGAAAACTTAAAGGTTCGAATAACCATTTTCAACCTGAATGGAAATGCCTCCATTTGGTGGGAGGACCTTAGGAATGTGAAAGGAATCCATGAGAAGGACTTGTCATGGACACAATTTGAGAAATACTTCAAGAAGAAGTATATTTCATAGAAACACCTTGATGGGAATACCAAGGAGTTCTATGAACTTAAGCTTGGACAACTAACAATAGATGAATATATCAACAAATTTCTTGAGTTGATAAGGTATGTTCCCTACATAAAGGATGAAAAGGTAAAGATGCAATGATTTATTAGTGGATTACCTCAGTCCTTCTGAGACAAAATTGAATTTGATGAGCCAAAGACTTTAGAAGAGACTACTGGAAGGAAAGGTATTGCTATGATAAATTCAAGAACAAGACAAAACCTCATGAGGAATGGAAGGAAAGGTATTGCTATGATCAATTCAAGAACAAGACAAAACCTCATGAGGACTGGAAAGAAAGGTATTGCTATGATCAATTCAAGAACAAGACAAAACCTCATGAGTACTAGAAGAAGAAAAGTAATTCAGGATTCAAGAAGAAGAGGCTTAAACCCTCAAGATTTAAGAACCATGGGAAAATTTCTAAGCTAATCCTTCCTACTAGAAGTGTTGGATACACTTCATTCACAAGAAGCTTTACATCACACTCCATTAACTGCAGAGTTCTAATGGGATCTGGTGCATTAACACTATGTTGTAGTCATGTACATAAGACCATTACATGATGTCTGTAATTAACAAATGAATATGGCATTACATTCCATTCCTCATCAAAAGTGTGAATGTCATGGTTTATCAAAACCAAAGGCCTAAAATGGTGATTCAGTGGAAAAGGTGGATGGCCACTGAGATCCATCTGGATCATTCCTCCCCCCTTAGGAAGCAATGTTCCCCATTGTGTCAAGTTCCCTTGGGAGATGAGGAGACTTCTGTTAAATCTGAAGCTTGGTGCATTGCTTACCTTGTTGAAGAAGTTCTCTTGCTTAGCTTGTTGTAGGCTATCATGAACCTGTTGCTTAAGGGGTTGAATCCATTCAACCAATCTAGTTGCATGATCTACCTGAGTGTGGGAGGACTCTATCGGTGAATATGCAACATGAAGAGTATGAAGGGTTTTGTTATAACCTTGCTTGACTGGGCAGTGTGGAGGAACCCCCGTAGGTGCAACAAGAACATCTTGGTACTCTTCTACAATCTTTTCGATCTGCTTCTGCTAGATAGAAAGGTCTTGGTTTGAGGATGCACTGGTTGCAGTGTCCTTTTGTTCACCTTCTGATCTGATTATGAAGAGGCTAAACTTTTCAGTATGAGATATTACTTTGTGGCGTTGTTTTGGTGGGACAATAGTTGAAACTACCTCTGGTATCCTGTATAGTTGACCCCCCAGAGTAACAATGACGCTATGGGGTCGAGACTCATAAATAACATGATGCCTCCACATATATGGTTGGCATAATAGAACATCACATACTTCCAATGGGGAAACATCACATAATACCTCATCCTTGAAGGGCTTGATGTCGTAGGACAGGCGACATTGTTGGTTGACACAAAGATTTTGATCCTGGCGAAGCCACCCAATGTTGTACGATTGCGGGTGTGGTGTTGCTGGAAAATCCAACTGCTTGACAACCTCTATTGAGATGATGTTCTTTTGGCTTCCGCTATCAACAATAAAATGTAGTGGGTTCCCCTTCACCCACATCTATGAATGGAAGAGTCGCTCCCCCTCCTCAAGATCCTCTTCTGGTTGAATTGTTGCAGTTGCGATAGTAGCAGTGGGTTATGCATCAATGATCTGTCTCCTTTTATTATTTTCTAAATCAGGGTCCAAGTTGGGGTTCAACTCTTTGTCTTTGAGCTCGGACACCAATGACTATATTGAGCGACATTCATCAGTGTTGTGCCAAGGGTTGTTGTGGAAATCACACCACTTTCTAGTGTCTCTCTTAGACTTCACATTACCATTCTTTCCATGCATCTAGGACTGGATCTCTTGAGGTTGGACTTCCTTGCTCTGTCCATGCTTTTCCCATTTACTCTGCTTCTTGAATTTGTGCTCAATTTTGACTGCATATTGATAAGCAACTCCCAGTGAGGAGATGTCAAAGAAATCCATCTATGTTTGGATGTACCTATGTAGACCACTGCGGTACTTCAAAACCAGGTGTCGCTCAGAGTCTTTGATGCCCAGATTTGAGCACAAGGTATGAAATATGTTGGTGTACTCCGACATAGTCTGGTCTCTTTTCTGACGCAAAGTTGTCCATCTCATGTGTTGGTCATCATAGTTTCTGACATGGTAGAACTCCTCCTTTAGGGCATCTACAAAGGCTGCCCAAGTGGGTCCTCTCCAAAATAGTGTAGATTCATCTGCAGTGTACCTCTCCCAGTAACCTTCCCACCAAGCTCTGACATGGGGAAGGGCTTTAAGGAGCACGAAGGTGATCTTTTCACTGTTGGAAATTTTTTGGATAAAGTAATAATCTTCTAGCAGATTCAACCATTTTTCTAGAGCATATGCATCTATCTGACCTTCAAATAAGGGGATATCAAAATTGAATTGTACCTTCAAGGGTGTTGCACTTGCAAAATGGTTGTTTGTTGAATATGCCTCGGTTTCTTCCATCGGTAGTCTTTAAAGGATCTGAGTGAAGTTGTCCATCATCTCGTTCCTTTGTTGCATGAGGGCTTCCTCGAGCAATGTCTTGAAAGGATATCATGCTCTATCATCTCTCTTTTCTTCTGCCATGGGAGGTCGTTTTGGCTAGCGATAATGGTTTTCCTCAAGCGAAACTAGCTCGAGACCCAAATCTCTATACCCTGACCTCGTCGAGGACCTGCTCTGAGAAATGACAAGGAGTAGACTACTCTGATACCACTGATATAGATTATTTTGAGAACGACATGAAGGAAAAAATATAACCGAGATATAACAATGAAATACACAAAAATATAGAAGAGAACACATAAATACAGTGAAACCCAAATTCTATTACTGAATAAGATAGAAAAAACATTGTAGAACACAAACTTGGAAAAATGGGGTAGCCTATCTCTAAAAAGAAAGAGATGTTGACTACACTTCATTAACAAAAATATTTACATCACACTCCATTGCATGCTTAAAGGACCTCCTTCACCTCAATTATATATGAGAGAGTGAGAGGATAAAAATTCCCATGATGCATGTGGGATAAATTGGACTAAGTTTATAAAATGCCATAGGCATGTAAAATACTAGGACTTCCCAAGCGGTCACCCATACCAGTACTACTCTAGCCCGAGCACGCTTAACTGCGGAGTTCTAATGGGATCCGATGCATTAACGCTATGTTGTAGGCATGTACATAAGACCATTACATGATGTTTGTAATTAACAACTGAAGATGACATTACATTCCATTCCTCATCAAAAGGGTGAATGTCATGGTTTATCAAAACCACAGGCTCAAAATGGTGATTTAATGGAAAAGGTGGATGGCCACCGAGATCCATCTGGATCACAAGCCTAAAGGACCATCCCATATTAAGAAAGTATAAATATGTGTTTCCAGAAGAGGTACCAGATCTACCTCCAATAAGGGATATTGAATTTTCAATAGAACTTGTACCAGGAGTTGTGCAAGTGTCTAGTACACCCTAAAAAATGAGTACACCAGAGCTAGGTGAGCTCAATTTACAACTAAAAGAGATGTTGGAAAAAGGCTACATTTGGCCTAGTGTGTCTCCATGGGAGGCACCAACCTTGTTTGTGAAAAATAAGGATGGCACACTCAGGTTGTGCATAGACTATAGACAACTCAATAAGATGACCATTAAGAATAAGTATCGATGACTAGTTTGACCAATTAAGGGGTTCTACAATTTTCTCCAAGATTGAATTGAGGTATGGATACCATCAAGTATGAATTAAGTATGAATACATCCACAAAACAACCTTTAGGACAATATATGGGCACTATGAATTTGTGGTGGTGCCATTTGGGCTTACCAATGCACCAACCACTTTTATGTGCTTAATGAATAATGTACTCAGTAAGTTTTTGGATAGACTTTGTGTTGGTTTTCATTGATGATATCCTAATTTATTCTAAGATTAGGGAATAACATGAAAAACATCTCAATTTAGTGCTTCAAGTACTAAGAGAACATCAACTCTATGGTAAATTTAGTAAGTGTGACTTTTTCCAAAAACAAGTCCATTACTTAGGCCATGGTATTTCTGAAAAAGGAGTGGCAGTTGATCCTAACAAGATCAAATCCATTATGTATTGTCCTACCCCAAAGGATTTATATGATATTAGATCCTTTATGGGCCTATCATGATACTATAGGAGGTTCATAAAGGGATTCTCCAAGATTAGTTTCCCAATCACCTCCCTTCAGAGAAAGGGAGTTAAATTCATTTGGACATCAGAATGTGAAGAGAGATTCCAAGAGATGAAACACCTCCTAACCAATGCACCTATGTTGAATATTGCAGACCCAAATAAACACTTCCTTGTGTGTACAAATGCATGCAAGGAAGGGCTCGGAGGAGTCATTATGCAAGAAGGATATGTGATTTTCTACGTATCCAAAAAATTGAATGAGCATGAAATCAATTATGTGACCCATGATTTCGAATTGGCTGCCATAGTACATGCTTTAAAAATGTGGAGGAATTACCTCCTAGGTAGGATATTTGTGCTATGACAGACCATAGTGGGTTGAGATATTTGTTTCACCAACCAAAACTCAATGCTAGACAAGCTATATGGATAGATCTCCTTAGTGAGTTTGATTTTGAAATCAAACATATCAAAGGAAAAGAAAATAGGGTGGTTGATTCCCTTAGCAGAAGTGTGAAAATGATTCACTTGGAAGCTGTAAACACCTGTGAAATGGATGTCAGGGAGAGAGTCAAAAGTGCACAAGAAACAAATGCATTTTTCAAGACTGCGATATCATACTTAGAGAAAGATCCCACATGGATGAAGTATGAGGGTTATCAATTTATGAATGATGGCCTACTAAATTACAAAGATAGGTTGTATATTCCAAATTGTGAAGACTTGAAGAGGTTCATAATGGATGAACTACATAAAAGACCATATACTGGTCATCTTAGTTATCAGAAAATGATCACACCCACTAGGAAACTATTTTATTGACCCGGACTGAAAAAGGAAGTAGTTGATTACTTAGCCAAATGTCTATAATGTCAGCAGGTTAAGGTAGTGCAGAGACATCCAGCAGGTCTATTGTAGCCCCTACCAATCCCAGAATGGAAATGGGAAACCATCTCCATGGATTTGATCATAGGGTTACCAAAATCAACCAAAGAGAATGACGCCATCATGGTAGTGGTGGAAAAACAACCTATCACCCTCAAACTGATGGGCAGACAGAGAGGGTAAACCAAGTGTTAGAGGACATGTTAAGGATGCATGCAATGAATTATCCCAATAATTGGGTAGACTACCTACCACTGGTGGAGTTTTCTTATAACAATGGCCATCAAGAGTCATTGAAGATGAGCCCTTTTGAGGCCCTCTATGGTAGACAATGAAATATTCCAATCATTTGGAATAACCCAGTAGATAGAATTACTATCGGGCTAGATATGCTAAAGGAAATGGAACAACAAGTAATTCAAAATAAAACAAAATCTAAAAATATCTTAGGACAGACAGAAAAACTATGCATACAAAAAAAGGACTCCTAGAGAGTTCAAAGAAGGGGATCATGTGTATCTCCGAGTTAGGCCCAGGAAAATTTCCTTGAGAATGTGAGATTGTGCCAAGTTAGTACCTCGGTATTGTGGACCCTTTGAAATTTGGATAGAGTGGGACCTGTATCATATAGACTAGCACTTCCTCCCACGGTGAAGGCACTTAATGTTTTCCATGTTTTGTTACTGAAGAAATATGTACATGATTCTAATCATATAATTGATTGGTATGTGAATCAGGTGGAACTAGAGGGAGAATTCCTGCTAGAGACACAATTCATAATAGACAGGAAGGAAATCCCACTCAAGAACATAACCATTGCACAGGTCAAGGTGCAATGGAAACACTTTGGTTCAGATGAAGCTACATGGGAAATGGAGGATGCCATGAAACAAGCACACCCATTTTTGTTTACTTCTGTACATACAGAGAACATAGGCATGTAGAACATAGAGGATGATGTTCCTTTAATGGGGAGGGGATTGTAACAACCTTGTTTCCCCCATCTTGTAAATATAACTATAACTTGCCTATAGACTATGGACAAACTGAATATGTGTGAATGTTGGATTTTATGAACCTTTTTGTTATAAAAGGTAATGCATGTATTTATGTTATTAATTAATTAAATGGATAAGGTTGCATAATTGTTGAAGGGGGTTTTCCAAGGTAGATCATGATGTTATGAGAGATATGGTGAGGGGAGCCAACAATGGTTGAGATGACCCCCACTAGACGAGTACCTTACTGGATTTAAATTACTTAGACCCCGAATAGTCCTCTGACCCAAAAATAAGTTACCAGTCAGGCTGGTAGTTGGGAAGTCCTCCTCAAGAGTTAATGAGGATATGGGCAGAGTGCCCATCTGAAAGACTTCCTAACCTGACCTCTAATTAGGGATTCAAATCCACACAATCTTTCTGAGGAAGGCAAGAAAAGAAGGGATTTCGTGGGCAGAGGGCATTGAAAAGGAAGATGTGTCAAGAGACCATTCTTCCAGAGAGAGAAGAGCATGTGCTTCTCTCTGGTTCTGAGGAGAATTGAACAACAAGATTGTTTTGGGTGCAAGAAGTTGTTGGAAGTGCTTTCAGTCCAAGTTGATAAACGGGGCTGCGAAAAGATGGGTGATTGAGGAAACACTCGTTCCAGGCCCCATTTATTGGGTGAAAAGAAAACCAATTTCCAAGTTCATGTGGGAGGAGGAGAGTAGCCTCCATCCCTGACTGTCACTAAACAATAAGGAACAATCTCTCTTAGAGCATCATGATCTAGCTAGGGGGTGGCCAGCGGTAAATCCGTTCAAGAGTGGTTGTGCCTATGGTTAGGTGGAAATAAGAACCCCTCTCAACAATTGCTTCACAATTTTGGTTTCCTGATAAGTATTTTTATACTCTATGTACTAGAATGGAAGTGAGGATTGAATGTCTGTGTTTATGATTAACATTTACATTTGTTTATTAATCATTAGAAATGCTTACTCTTTTTCTGTGAGCCGCTGTATTTGCATGGTTTTTGTTTTCCTTTGCTTAGTAGCAGGAGAATTATTAGACATGGATTTTCAGATGAAGTTGAGAATAGGTTTACGGTTCCTGCACTGGTCAAAAAGTCCTTAAGGGAATTTTCCCAAGGATTTGGTCTCGCAAGGTAAGAGTCGGGGCAGACTTCGCTGGAATGTTTTAGTCTTGTTGATCCCTTGAAATGTACCTTTCACTTTTTAGAATTTAAGCTCTGTGAATGGAAGACGCTCCTTTCAAAACCAATAGTTTGTGTGACCGAGGACTCATGTCCATGCCCTTAACCAAATCTTGGCTAAGAACTATGAGTGTAGCCTCTGGAGCTCGATAAGTTCCACATGATGGGGACCTTGGAACCCTTCGCTAGGCTTGAAAGGAGCTAAGCTATATTTGGCTTCGGAACTCCGGGAGTTCAGAGCTTCGGGATGCCATGACTTTACAACATCCAAAACCAACTGAAGGTAACCTGTTGGTTCGGTTACAAGCAAGTTTGACCAACACCTGGCAACTTCCCTTAACCATGACCATGGGATCTGTCCCACCGTGAAACCCTAACCCACTTATCGGTCGTGACGTAATGCGAGTCGTAGATCTGAAGATACTCAACAACTTCCCTGACCGTTGGATCTATGTCATCGTTAGTCCAACGTTGACCACTTCGAGAGAATAGAGGTGTCATAGCACCAAAACCCCCGAATGCTGGAGTTGTGAATTAATGTGAGTCGTGGATCTGGGAGTCCATTGAGAACCCCTCCCAACCATCCGATCAACCACTGGGAGGATTTGCGCATAGCACTTCGACGAAGACCTACTTCGGGAGAAAAGGAGTGTTAAGTGGGTAGAACCCCCAAACATTGAACTCATGAAGTGATGAAGACCGTAGATTCGAGGATGCTTCGGGATCTCCCATGGTCATTAGATCTAAGTCATGGTCAGTCAGGCATTGACCACTCCGGGAGAAAGGGAGTGTCAGGCATGCGAAACCCTCGAACGACGAAGTCACAAAGTAACATGAACCATCGATCCGAGGATTGTTCAGAATCCCTCCTGTCCGTGGGATCTAGATCATTTTCACCTTGATGTTGACCACTCCAAGAGAAAAAGGGGAAGTTACATAGCGGATTCCCTAAATGTCGAAGTTACAAAGTAACGAAGGTCATAGATCTATGGATCTACGTGGACACATCTCGACCATGGGATATAAGGGGCATTGGAAGATTGTCAGTCTGGAGTGATGTGGAGCCATGTTCGATGTACCATGTGTCACCTTGATTCATGCTTTTCACAGACCCTATGTTCCCATTAGAACGTGAGACCTGTCACCCATTGATGGGGGCATGTGTCATCTCTACCTTGGCATGTGTCATCCCCTCTAGCACATACTCGCTTGGCCTAATAGCAGGTGGAGTACTTGGGACCCACCTTTCCTTGCCTCTGCATTTAATGCGTCATTGTGTGTAAGGGTGGACCCTTCAGGAGTCCGAGGCTTCAGAACTCCAGAGGTTTTGGGTGTAGTATCTTAGATAAGCCGAAAGGGCCGAAGGCCGGAGCCACGTGGCAATATTTCTGGGTCCTTCGGGAGTTCAGGATTTTGGGACTCCAAAGGACTTGCACATAGAAAGAAAAAGGGGCATTCAACGCCAAAGCGTCGAATGGCAAATTCTCGTAAACTTGTACGTTAAACGAGGACAAAGTTTCATCGATGGATTTAAAGGTGGATGGATTTCCAACGTAGATGAAGGAGCTCTAGGGAGCTCTGGGACTTCGGGAAACTTGGGATGGTATGAATGAGATGAACCCATGTGGCCCTTGAACAATAACGCCTGATGAGATTTGGAAGGGTGTAACTCCCAATCCAGAGCTCAGATTCAAGCTGGGTAGCAATTGCTAGATAGATCTTGATGAGAAAAATAGGATTCGAGATGATTAAGGAAAGCATAAATTTGATGCCCCATCCCTAAAAAGGGTACTTATGGGTCGGGTGTGTTACATGATATATGAAGGAGTTATTCCAAGAAGAGTCATTGGAATTACAGGAAACGTAAATCCGGTGGGTGTATTTCCATAGAGTCATCCAACATGAATATTTTTTCCGAGGAGTTGTCCAACAATGACAGAAGATCTAGTTTCCCTAAGAATAAAAGGAAGAGACATTCAAATATTTCCCTAACTGAAGAATACAAGAAAGCGAAGCCACCTACTTTTGATCGAGAAATGAAGAAAAGAGAGGAGGTCGAGGCTTGGTTGTTGGGTTTGAAGAAGTACTTTTAGGTACATAATTACTAGGACAAAAAAAGAGAGAAGATTTCCA
Organism: Picea sitchensis; assembly: GCA_010110895.2. Lineage (NCBI taxonomy): Eukaryota > Viridiplantae > Streptophyta > Pinopsida > Pinales > Pinaceae > Picea > Picea sitchensis. Next base: position 75,190 of record SNQJ01S0013721.1, on the reverse strand, counting down.
TCTTCAACTTGATTGAAGGATCCTCTATTTGGTGGGAGGATCTCTAGGAAGTCAAGGGACTAAAAGAAAGAAAACTGACCTAGAAGCAGTTTGAGAAGTACTTCACAAAATAGTATCTATCGAAAAATTATTATGATGAAAAAATTAGGGAATTCCATGAGAAAAAGTTGGGAAAAATTACCATGGATGCATATGCTAAGATATTTTTGGAGTTGTTGAGGTATGTTCCTTACCTCAAGGATGAGAAAGAAAGGGTACAATGTTTTCTCAGTGGGTTTCCATAGTCCTCTTAGGACAAAATTAAATTTGATAAGCCCAAGACATTGGAGGACAATATAAGGAAGGCTAAGTGTTGCTATGATCAGTATAAACATAAGCACAAACCTTCTAAAGAATGGAAAATAAAGGATAAGGGTGGATTCTAGAAGAAAGGATTCAAATAATCCATGTATAAGAACTCAAAGAAAGGAGCTTAGTTTGGCCAACCGAGTAGAAATGTACATCAACATAACGTTTCATCTCAAAGTGGGAATAAGCCAGTAGAACAAGCAAGATAAAGAGAAGAGGAGCCCAAGAAAGGACCTTTTCAATGCTGGGGTTGTGGAGAACCACACATGTTGAGGGATTTTCCTCATAGGAAAAAAGTTGGTAAGAGAGTTTCTCATATGCATGAAGCTGCTACTATCAACGATGTGGCAAGGAGTGTGCCAAGAATATATGCAGTTGTAGAGAATCACCAAGCAGACCACCAAACTTTAGTAGTGGAGTTGGAAGGTATAATCGTTAAGCAACATGTTTCTATTTAATTGACCATGGATCTAACCTTAGTTATATTTCACCTCAAGTTGATGAAGCATGTTCCTTACATAGGAAGAATCATGCAAAGGCACAATTAGTTCAATGAGCCATGGGAACTAAGCAAAAAGTGGCAGAAATGATATAAACATGTCCATTTGAGATGAGTGGATTACATATGCAAGTAGCCATGAATATCCTACCTTTGGGATCATACGATGTGTTTTTAGGTATGGATTGGTTATTAGCTCACAAGGAAAAATTGAACTGTTATGATAAAACCTTGGAATGTGAAGATGAAGAAGGAAATGTAAGAGTTTTGTAAGACATTCAAAAGTCAGTTTCAGTTAAGAAAATCTCAGTGATGTAGCTTAAGAAATTCAACAGAAAAGGGTACCCCTTATATGCGATACAAGTGCTTAACTCAACAAAAGGCAAGGAGTTGAAGGCTAAATATCACCCTATTTTGTGGGAGTTTAAGGATGTGTTTCCAAAAAAGGTGTCTTGACTAACTCCTAAGAGAGATCTTGGTTTTTCAATAGATCTTGTTCCTGGAGAAGTATCAACATCAATATTACCCTATAGGATGAGCACACCAGAATTGGTGGATCTAAATGTACAATTGAAGGAGATGTTGGATAAAGGTTACATCAGGTCGAGTGTGTCCCCATGGGGAGCACTAGCCTTGTTTGTAAAGAAGAGGATGGTACATTGAGATTATTTATTGACTACATGTATTTTAATAAGATGACCATCAAGAATAAATATCCACTTCCTAGGATTGATGATCTCTTCAACTAGATTAGGCAAGCTACTATTTTCTCAAAGAATGATTTGAGATCGGGATATCACTAAGTCAAAATTAAGGATGAGGACATTCACAAGAAAAATCTTAGGGAAAGGTATGGACACTTTTAGTTCATGGTGGTGCCATTTGGACTTACTAATGCACAAACTACCTTCATGTGCTTGATGAATAGTGTTCTCAACAAATATCTAGACAAGTTTGTTCTAACATTTGTGGATGATATATTGGTGTATTCCAAGACCAAATAAGAGCATCTCGGGATGGTGCTACAAGTGTTGAGAGATCATCAGTCGTATGCTAAGTTCAACAAGTGTGATTTCTTTCAAAGAGAAATCTAGTATTTAGGGCACACCATCTCAGTAGAAGGAGTGGCCGTAGATCTCGAGAAGATCAAAGAAATCATGGATTGGCCTACCCCTCGAAATGTAGCAGAGGTAAGGTATTTCAAGGGATTAGATGGATATTATAGAAGGTTTATAAAGGTATTTTCTGAGATTGGACACCTCATCACCTCATTACAAAGAAAAGGGAAAATTTGTATATGGTCAACAGAGTGTGAAGCCAACTTTCAACAATGGAATCCCCTTTTGACCAATTCCCTTGTTTTGAAGATTGCAGATCTTGAAAATGATTTCTTGGTCTGTAATGATGCTTTCAAAGAAGGAATCGAACTATTCCTTATGTAGGAGGGACAAGTGATCAATTATGAATCACAAAAATTAAATGAGCACGAGCAAAAGTATGTCACTCACAATCTAGAGCTCACAACAATTGTGCATGCATTGAAAATGTGGAGGAATAACTTACTTGGAAGGAGGTTCATCTTGATGACCGACCATTGTGGTCTAAAGTGTGTGTTTGATCAGTCGAGGTTAAATGCTAGACATAGTATATGGATGGCATTGATCAACCAGTTTGATTTTGAAATCAAACACATAAAGGGAAAATTGAATAAAGTGGCAAATGCACTCCGTCAGAGTGTGCAAATTATACACTTACCAACGACAAGTGTGGGAGAATCCGACATCTAATAAAGGATCAAAACCCTCTCAAAATAAGACAACTTTCTCCAATCAAATGAGAGAAGGGTTGCAACAAGAACCTAGGGAGAGAAAATATGAAGGATATCAGTTTGGGGATGATAATTTATTGATGTACAACAATAGGCTATATGTGTCGAGTTCAACAAAGTTGAGGCACTTGATTATGGACAAGTTCCATAGGAGACCCTATGTAGGTCATCCTGGTTACCAGAAAATGGTAACAACAAGAAGGAAATTATATTATTGGCCTTGAATGAAGCAAGACATTACATAATACCTTGCTAAGTGCTTGAAGTTCCAGTAGGTGAAAGTTGAGAATAAACATCCTATAGGATTATTGCAGCCTTTGTCAATTCCAAAGTGGAAATGGGAGACAATTCCCATGAATTTTATTACCGAGCCTCCAAGGATAGTTAACCAACACGATTCAATCATGGTAGTAGTGTATAAGCTGAGAAAGACAACTCACTTCATTCCTATTAAATATAATTTTAAGGCCATAGATGTTGCTAACACTTTTATGAAGGAAATTTTTAAATTGCATGGTTTTCCCAAGACCATAATCTCAGAAAAAGATTCTAAGTTCACCTCAACTCTTTGGAAAATCTTGTTTGTAGACTTGGGGACACAATTGGCATTTATCATGGCCTACCATCCTTAGAAATATGGTTAGACCAAAAGGTTAATTAGAGTGCTAGAGGACATGTTGAGGATGCATGTTATGCATCAACCCAAGCAGTGGGAAGAGTATCTACCCTTGGTATAATTTTCCTATAACAATGGGTATCATGAATCATTAAATATGAGTCCATATGAGGCTATGTATGAAATAAAGTGTATATTTTCAATAACCTGGGACAATCCAGTGGAAAAGATCACACTTAGACCCAAATTTCTGAAGGAAATGGAACATGCCATGGTCGATATAAGACAAAATTTGTAAGTGGCCCATGATAGACACAAGAGCTATGTAGACAACAAAATAACTCATACAGAGTTCAAGGTGAGAGATTTGTAAGCCCTAAATAGTGGCTCATTAACCCTCAATTGGGGCATATTACATTAGTAATGTTATTTTATTTATGTCGACTTTAGTCCATTAGTTGTAATTATACCTCCTACTCTCCTATATATACCAAGGAGACATTTTCATTTGGAATCATCTTGTATTTGAACATTTATGTAGGCATAAGGAGGTTTCCCCCTCAAAGAGGCTTATGATATAAATTTCTCTCTTTTTCAAGGCGTTGAGTACTTATTCTGAGGTTTTTCTATGCTATATTGATATTTGGTTCCTAACATATGTTATCAAAGCTCAACATCTTGGGGTTTTGCTGCTACATCTGAGACACATTGGAATTATTGATATAAATGTTTTTCTACAATGATTCAAAAGGAACGACTTGGAATATATTTAGTAGACAGATCAAGGTACGTTGGGTTAAAATTTGATCTCCTAAGCCCTTATAATTTAGGAGATACGACATTTCTAAGATAGGGTTTTGGAATCATCCTGAATTGAGTCATTGCATAATTTTTGCTATAAATTTTTTTATGTAACTTTTCAGACCCTGAACTCCGAAGTGTATTCAAAACAATTAGTAAGGTATACATGGTAACAATTTCAGCTTCTGGGTCATCTTACATGTGTAGATACACCCTGTGGAAGATAGGGTATCTGACTAGTCCTATTGACTAGTCTCAAGAAGGTGTTCCAGGTAAAAAAATCATAACCTCTTCCCAGAGTATCCAAATTGAGTGACACTAGTTGCATTGGATAGTGGACAACCTGTAGTAGTTTTGGTACGAGTTTCAAAATTTTATATCAATTATTTTTTGCGGGGCACACTATACAAGTGAGATCTCATGGAAAGGAAAAATATCAGCTAGTTGTGGGGAAGTTACCGTAAATTCCACTTGGCACATCCAATTTTGATTAGACCTCTGTCAATGAAGAGAAAAAATATCAGAGACCTACAAAAAAGAAAATTTCATACTCAGAAGGGCCAAAATTTTGGAGATACAATAAAAGGAAGATTGTCTAGCAGAACCACCTCAAAATCAAGGTTTAAAGTGATACTTGGCCAACATGCCACCAAAAAAGGGAACTTCTGCACCAAATAAGCCTCCACAAAGTCCTACTAGGACTCTTGATGAAGGTGAATAAATGCATAGGGACATAAATGATTTACAAAAGAAGACAGTAAAAAAATATGAACTACAAGAGATGGAAGCTAAGTTGGAGGCAATAAATACTAAGATGGATGGTTTAAAAGGGGAGATCATGGAAGGATTGAAAAAAATCCTAATAGAGAGGACTCATGAAAGTGAAAATGTATCCCATGAAATTCATTATGAGGACACAAGGAATCTAAATCAAGAATGGAGAAACTCCAACTTTGCGTTGAAGACCAACAACGTTCCTAAGATTGATATGAGGAAGTTTGATGGCAAGGACCCTATCAAATGGATACTTCAGATGGAGCAATTCTTTGATATACATAATGTGCCACATACACAAAAGGTACGAATTGATTATTTATATTTAGAACCCAATCAATTTGTATGGTATCGATGGCTTTGTTCTCGCAAATCACTCGTCACTTGGACAATTTTCACAGAAGAAATGATAGCACACTATGAGGATACAAGGAGCAATACCTTCTTTAGCCAATTGA
>SNQJ01S0013721.1:10958-50568 GCA_010110895.2 Picea sitchensis | reverse complement strand
CACTGGAAAATCCTCTTTGATAATGGACCTATTCCAAAGAGTATATTGTACCATGTTGTCATCTAAGGATGAGTTAAAGGAGACCAACAAGGTAACACAAGGAGTAGTATTAATAAAAGAGGAGACCAGAGGTGAAAGGGAGGGTGATAAAATACCAAAGGACACCTCAGATAAAAGGGGACTAGATACCCCTACTTCCTCCAAAGTGGCCGATGAATCTTGGGAAGAAACCAAACACAATAAAGTGGCACCAGAAACCGACATTCCCACCTTAGTGGCCAACGACAAGACTAAAGGAGGAGAATAACAAACCCCATTCGTGGAAATATGATAAGGGATAGAAGCCAGGCTCAAAAGAGAAGACCCAATCAATACCCTAAGAGGAGAGGTATCAACAATACCCAAAAATCCATCCACAACCAAATATTCAGAAATGGAAGATAAGAAAGACGAAGTGTCGTCGAGAGACCACTTACCCAACAAATATATCAACTGGTGGATATCCTTCGTGGCTTGAAGAACATCCTTTTTCAATTCCTCATTAAATGGGTCTGATCCTTTTTCCTCCGAGAGAGTGAGGATCCCCAAGCTTTCCTTTTCAATAGGAATGACCTATGTCACCACCTCATAACCACCTTCCTACAATCCAACTTCCAAAGATGGTCTCTCTTGTTTAATTGTCTGCTCAACTCCCTTATTGTAGTGGGATTTCCCTTTGAAGGGTAAAGTGTAGTCCTCAACCCCGTGACCATAAACATGACACCTATGACATATGAATGGAATACCTTCATATTCCAAGGTCTGAACAAAATGCCTAGTCGACGAATCAATAACCAATTCATGAAGAAGACCCGATCAAAGATCTAGCCGCAGCAGAATCCTGGCCACCAACATATGACCTAATTCTTCAAAAGACATGTCTGCTTTAATGAACCTTCCCAACTTATTACCAATCGCTTCAAACCGGACAGGGTTCCAGAACTGCATAGAAAGACCCAACAAACAAACCTAGATGGGCTCCTCATCCACCTTCTCCTTCTTGGCATCAAAGGTAGGAGTCCACCTTTTGAGAACAATAGGAGTTCCTGCCATACTCCAAACTTTCAGCAAAACCCAGTTTACATGCTCCCTGGATGAGAAAATAAAAGCAAACCAACCCCTTCCCAGTAGTCGGATGAGTGGCATCTTTGAAACATCTCTCTTCCAATTAATATTCACCCATTCCTTCAAAAACTCCATACTCAGTTTTTGCCCCCTAACTATGTCGACCACTACTTGTTCAGAGAATTCCACCACCCTATCCATATCTATATCATCCCCAAAGACCAGATGTTGAGTACCTTTCATGTCACGAGAACATTGAGGTCCTTTGTGAGAAGAAAATTTCTTACCCCCAACATCCTTCAGACCCTTTGAAGGTTGTTCCATGAACGAATTGAAGAGTAAGTGGTTTTCCAAATTTGGTTCATGTACCATGCCCTTCCTTCCATTCATCGCATTCTCTATAGTGTCACCCACATCCTTCACCACTCCTCCAAGTTTACTTTCCACATCAAGAAAAACATCGGACGAAGAAAAAACAATGTTGTTACTAAGCCCTAGAGATGCCTTTGGGGATGACCCCCAGCATCCCCCCTCGAAAAAATCCCCAATACTAGGACCACTGCCACCTGAACCAAAAATCCCCAAGGATGGGAGTAGTTCTGAAACAAGCCCCACATCCCCAAAGGCGCTCCTAGTGAAATTGACATCCAAACCCACAAAGAAATCCAACCCACCAGAAAACGACAAATCATCTGTGGGAGTAAAACCCGAACCTAGCTCAATTGTCAACAAAACCCCCAAACCCACAAATCCCTCTGTCATCACCATCTCGGGTTCATTGACAACAAGCATTGGATTCATTGCCGAAAAGTGCTCCCAATCTACACCAGTCGTCATCGCACCCTCCAAGTAACTAGTTGCCTCCACGCCGAACGATCGAAAGCCCTTGTTTAAACCTACATCGTCAATAGAAGTGTGGTCTCTCCCTTCCTCGACCCCTGCCATGGAGTCCCTTAAACCCTGCTCCACACTCAAACCCACACCACGCCGCTGCAACAACCAAAGTTCACCCCCAACTTGAGTAGCATGTCAAGAACCCTAACGTCATTGCCCAGAGCTCCATCTAGTTGGTGACCTTCCACAAGGGAGAATTATATATATATATATATATATATAATTTAATTATTTTAATTTATAATAACATTTTTCCTTAATAAAATTCAATTTTCTAACCTTAATCAAATGAATAAATTATTTATTGACTTATTATAAATTGACTTGTGCGTTTGAGAATCGAAATAAGATATCATATGTGATAAGGTTGATAGTTACAAGTCAACATGAGACATTAAATAAAAGTAATAAAGATGGTATAATAAATTTTTAAGTGTTTTAATATTATTAAATAATTATCAAACATGGACGCGTTGAAAAACTTATTAAGAGAATATTTAAAATATAATGAATATTCTTTTATTTTTTAATAATAGTATATAATAATGAATAAATTTAATGTGAACAAGTTTATTACTTATATTTTAATAAAGGTAATAGTTCAAAGTACGTATTCTTTACTTTAATATTATGTTTGTGACTCTTTTAATTGATAAATTGATAGAGGAAATAAAAACTTCTCCATTATTCGGCAGAACTTTGCAATATAGAGTTGTGCATATTAAGTATGTACATAACTAATAAGACCCTTTGTAACACTTATGATTAGAAATTGCTAGCAAGTTGCCATACCAAAAGATGAGTTAACATTTTTGTCTTCTTAATCTATTTTTTCTAGCTTTTCTCCACAAAACAAAATCCATACTAGCTATATCCAATTATTAACAAATTCAACCCATAAGTATGTACATAATTAACAAGGGGAGCTGCAAAGCAACAAGCCCCCGCCTTAAGTGGTAGTTTAAAGATTTTGACATGGGGCAGGTCTGGTTGATCCATGTTTGTTGTGAGCTTGGGATCCCTTGCCTTAAGTGGTAGTTTAAAGATTTTGACATGGGACAGGTCTGGTTGATCCATGTTTGTTGTGAGCTTGGGATAACTGTTTGTTGGGAGCTCAGGATAACTGATTTATAGGTAGGGACAATCGGGCTTCGAACCTTTGATCTTTCTTAGATATTAGGAGAATGGGCATGGGATTTTCCAGTTAAATTGAAAGCATGTTGATATGATCCAAACAAGTCTTATTTCATCATTGATGCCTTTTATTTCTATATTGTGACTATGTGCACCATTGATTATGGGGATATTACTCCCAAGAGTACAATAGTGAAGTTGTTTTCGTGATTGTTTGTGCTTGATGGATTTGGGTTTATTGATATCTTGTTGAGTAGGATGGTGACATACGTTTTTGATAAGTAGGAGAATTGGCTATGGAGACCATGCCTTCAAGACATTGACAAACCGATGTTTGCAGTGATCTGGCTTCTAGCTAGTACACTTCTTGTTGTGAGAGCTTTTCTCTACCTGACAGAAGCAAGGATTGATAAAAGGCGGCGTTCGATTACGAAATGGGTGTTGCAAAGAGATATGATTGTTCCGGATTGGATGGTCGCCGATATTGACAACAATGACTTTGTTTGGTTTGCATTGTCTTCCTTTCTGCCAATTTAATTTTGTGATTTGTGAATACTGGTTCTATATTTATGCAAGTCTCTTTTTGGTTTATTTTCCACCTTTTACCAAATTACCAAAGACCCAAATTACCAAAGACCCATTTTAGGCAAGTAGATTATATATTTTAGGTAAATGGTTAAATAGTCATGTATAGAATGTGAATGCAAATCAATAATAATGAAGTGTTATGTTTAGAATAATGAATTCATAAAGGTGAACTATTTTGATTAGGAGGTAAAAACAGAGCAAAATTTTACTGGTTCAAATCAAGAGGAATAATGGAAAAATTGTTCATAAATAAGTTTTTTTTTTGGTTTTGTTGCTGTCGTTGTATGTTTTTACATCTGTGGGTGAAGCTCTGTTTTCGTTTTTCGAGGGACTTTAGCTCCATTTTGTTAGCAGTCTTGGCTGCAAACCTTATCTGTATCGTTGATGTGGCTAGTTTGTGTGTTTCAATGTGACATGTCGGTGCTTGGATTTCCTATAGATTCTTTTCCAAAATCCGAGCTCTCAGATGTGTTTCATTTCATTTACTTCTTTTAGCTCATCTTAGCAAGTTGTCTCCAAGTAAGATATTCTGCTCTTTCTAATATTATCTAGAAGCAAATTATATTTATGGTATTCTTTATAATACAATAGAAGCAAATTCTAGACACCACACTTATTTGAAAGTGTCCAACCACAAACATTGTCAACGAACTGTCAAGTGAACCTTACATTGTCAATGTAAAACATGTTGACCACATTCATGGTTTGATTCGAGATTTGAAAATTTCCATTTGTATCCTTCTCCTTTGAGTTTTTTTGCTTTTGTTTTGTGGAACTACAAATCACTAGAAGTATGGTGCAATTCCTTCTATGGTGCAATTCTATAGAAAAAAAATATGAAAAAGAGAAGACAATCCTTTGAATTTTTTTCTTTTGTTTTACGAAACTACAAATCACTAGAAGTATAATGCAATTCTACATAAGAAAAATATGAAAAAAAAAAGAAAAATATAAAAAGGAGAATAAAACCAAAAAAAAAATCATAAGAAAAAAAAGAGCAAGTGAGAAAATGAGTATGTCTTAGAGTTCTCACCAACCAAATTTTCATTCCTCTAAAACAACCAATTAGAAAATACTTTAAAATTTAAGTAAAAACAATCTTAACTACATCCAAGGAATTACTCTTCCAAGACATTTAATGCCTACATTTAATGCTTATCTCATGTATAAGAATCCTTCTATCTTATATATCTCATCTTTTAATTTCAAATACTATTTGGGAAATAGATATCAAGTGACGGTTTTTGCAAAAATATTAATGAATATTTATTAAAGAATATCTTTAAAGGTCCTCCATAATTAGAAATGGGAATTTTATTTCATCCATTAAGGAGCAACTTTTCTTAGAGACTGTTAACGGTATTAATGTATTATTGTGTCCGAAAGATTGCTTTGTAACATTGTTTTTTTATGAGACAAATGACAAAATTATGAGAAATATCCTCATTAGTACCCTGGTGATCGCAAAAGTGAGGCGATTTTTTTATAATATATAAATTATTTTTAAAAAATGCCATGAGCAGTTTGAGTATAGCCTCATAAATAATAAGAATAATTAGTGTAGCCAGCGGGAGGAGTTGTACATGAGGCATGTCCTCGTAAGAGACATGTTATTCACTCGTAAGAAATAAGGTGGTCAAGTGGTGCGACATGTTATTCACTCGTAAGAAATAAGGTGGTCAAGTGGTGCCCTTTCATCAAAGAGATCAACACTTTATTCAAACCTCGACCACTTTTAGATGCGAGATGGAATCCACCTTCGTTGTAACTATAATATGCATCAAGATAATGAATAATGAGTGACCCAGGTTCCACTTGTAGTAGTTTCAGGTCCAGATGAAGTTGGCTCTACATGATCAAGTGTTTCAACCTATGCCTTTGGGTAAGCTACTGGCTCATTCACTGGTGATGGATCAATGAATAAGTTATGCTAATGATGTGAAGCCAGATAGTAGTGAGATCAATAGTTGGAAAGTATGGAATCTCTGAGCTAACTAAATAGTGATAACTAGTTCTTGCCAATTAGAGCTTTGAATGGCAACTCGATGCACTCTGAGCATTTTGCACATTGTCAAATTTTTAGGCTATTGCCTCTTCACCTGGCTTTGATTAAGGTGAAACTTCTAGGTAAACTATGCATACTAGCACCAACCAAAAATCAATAGTCTGTTGTTGATCTACATGGCTTACCGAACAATGGGCTTCGAATTGGCTTTTATGCTACCTCTATGTTCTTTGTTTCTCTCGTCACTAATGCTTGGAATGTTTCCACACAGAGATGGATTGTGCCACCATGTTCTACAGATCTCACACAAGATAGGCTTTGCTCCAGTGGGGAACAGATTCGGTGAACTTTTCGTCGTGTCATTTCCAAGGGGCATTCATTCCTATGATGTTTCTCTATTCCGCTCAGGGTACACTGTATATTTTCATGTAACACCTTCCATTTAGACATATCCTATATTCAGTTATGAATTTCATGTTGCGTTGGACGATTTATCTGAGACATGATATCAAGTTATGCTCCACAAACGAAGAAGATAAAACTATCATTCAGTGGCATAGATTTATCAGGGATTTCATCCTTCCAATATTTCAGGAGCTAGAACTCTTCAGCTAGCTGCAAAATTGAGAATGGCGAGAGATATGGCCTGGCCGATAGTATGACACAATATATGACCGCGACGATAGTATGACATGATATATGACCGCGAGCTAGTGAATACGAAACTCTTTCAGAGTGGAATGGACGAAACTCTTTCAAAGTGGAATGATCGAGCCTCTTTCTGAAGGAGGTAAGAACAATCCGCAAGCTAAAGAAGAAGCTCTGAAGGTAAGAACAATCCGCGAGCTTGCAAAGAAGAAGCTCTTTCAGAGTGGAATGATCAAGCCTCTTTCCTAAGGATGTAAGAATAACCCGTGATCTAGAGAAGAAGAAGCTCTTTCAGAGTGGAATGATCTAGCCTCTTTCCGAAGGAGGTACAAATAACTAGCAACCATTTATGGCTATTTTCTTTTAGCACTAATGTTATATAGTAATCATTCTTTTAGCACTAATGTTATATAGTAATCATGATACAACTTCCAGGTTTCATGTCCCACACCTGGTGAACTAGTTGTTGCATGTTTTTCCAAGCGAAGATCCAGTTGTTGTATGTTACACACTTGGAAGTTGTCTCCACGCGGAGATCCCATAAACAAATATGGGATATCGACTATGGACTATGCATAGTTTGAAACATTTTGAAACATTAAATGTTTCAAACTAATGCTAACTTCAAACCTAGCATTAATATACCTTTGCTATATATACTATAAATATATGTCAAGTTTCCTAAGTTTGTTGTGCCTAAGTTCATTTGTGCCTCGATATGAGGTCAAATAAGACCTCAAACATTTTGATTCGTTAAAAAAACTATTGTGAGTGTTTGATAGGTTGATAAAAATTGAAAAATCAAATGATTTTCCAAACCTTGGTTTAAAACATATTGAACTATGTGTAGAAGTATTCAAAAACAACTAAGCGATTACTATAACCCCTAGCCTAAAGGAAGGGACTAATAAGACCCTTTATAACACTTCTCATTAGAAATTTAATTGATAAATTGATAAAGGAAATAAAAACTTTTCCATTATTTGGCAGAACTTTGCAATATAGAGTTGTGCATATTAAGTATGTACATAACTAATAAGACCCTTTGTAACACTTCTGATTAGAAGTTGCTAGCAAGTTGCCATGCCAAAAGATGAGTTAACCTTTTTGTCTTATTAATCTATTTTTTCTAGCTTTGCTCCACAAAACAAAATCCATACTAGCTATATCCAATTATTAACAAATTCAATCCATATCCTCTACAATTATGGATTAATATGGATCCAAGGGAAGGATGGATCCAATAATATAATCAAATATAATTGAAAACCATAAAAATCATGCAACGAGAAAACAAAATCCATACTAGCTATATCCAATCATTAACAAATTCAACCCATATCTTGTACAATTATGGATTAATATGGATCCAAGGGAAGGATGGATCCAATAATATAAATAAATACTAATTGAGAACCATAAAAATCATGCAAGAACAATGTAACACACCCGACCCCTAAGTACCTTTTTTAGGGATGGGGCATCAAAATTCCACTTTCCTTAATCATCTTGAATCCTCTTTTGCTCATCAAGAGCTATCTAGCAACTGCTACCCTGCTCGAATCTGAGGTCTCGATTGGGAGTTACGCCCTTTCAAAGATCGGCAGGCATTATTAGTCAAGGACCACATGGGTTTCTCTCATCCGTACCATCCCAAGTTTCCCGAAGTCCCGGAGCTCCCTAGCGCTCCTGCATCTATGGTTGAAATCCATCCACCATTAAATCCACCGACGAAACTTCATCCTCTTTTAACGTACAAGTTTACGGGAATTTGACATTCAGTGCTGGACGCCCCTTTTTCTTTCTACGTGCATGTCCTCCGGAGTCCTGAAATCTTGAACTCCCGAAGAACCCTGAAATATTTCCACGTGGCTCTGGCCTTCGGCCCTTTCGGCTTATCTAATATACTACACCCAAAACCTCCAGATTTACAAAGCCCTGCACTCCCGAAGGGTCCACCCTTACACGTGATGGCACATTAAATGAAGAGGAAAGGACAGGTGGGTTCCTAATACTCCACCCGCTATTAGGCCAAGCGAGTATGTGCCAAGGGGATGACACACAACAAGGAATAGATGGCACATGCCCTCATCAATGGGTGACATGTGTCACGTTCTAATGGGCACATAGGGTTTGTGAAAATCACGAATCAAGGTGACACGTGGCATGTCGAACATGTCTCCACGTCACCCTGGGTGACATCAGCGTGCCACGTCACTCTAGATTGGCATCCTTCTGATTGCCTTTATATCCCACGGTCGAGATTTATCCACATAGATCCATAGATCTACGGCCTCCATTACTTCGTAACTTCGGTGTTCGAGGAATCCGTCGTGTAAATTCCCATTTACTCCTAGAGTGGTCAGTGCCAGGATGACCACAGTCTAGATCCGACTGTCATAAGATATCTTGAAGCATCCTCAAATCGACGGTTTGTGTTACTTTGCGAATTTGTCGTTCGAGGGTTTCACCCGCATGACACTCCCTTTCTCCCATAGTGGTCAACACTTGACTGACCGTGAATTAGATCTAACGGTCATGGGATATCACGAAGCATCCCCGGATCTATGGTCTTCGTTACTTCGCAAGTTCGACGTTTGGGGGTTCTACTCGCTTAACACTCCTTTTCTCCCAGAGTATGACTTCACCAAATTGCTATGCGCAAATCCTCCCACTGGTTGATCGAATGGTTGGGAGGGGTTCTCAATGGACTCCCAGATCCACGACTCACATTAGTTCGCAACTCCGACATTCGGGGGTTTTGGTGGTATGCCACCTTTGTTCTCCCGAAGTGGTCAACACTAGACTGACCACGACATATATCCAATGGCTAGGGAAGCTCCCGAGTATCCTCAGATCTACGGTTTGCGTTACTTCACAATCGGTAAGTGGGTTAGGGTTTAATTCTGGGACAAATTTCACAATCATGGTTAAGGGAACAGCCAGGTGTCAGTCAACCTCGCTAATAACCACACCAGTAGGTTTCCTTCAGTTGTTTTCTAAGGTTGTAAAGTCATCACATCCCGGAGTTCCGAAGCCAAAAAAGCTTAGCTCCTTTCGGACCTAGCGAAGGGTTCCAAAGTCCCAGTCATATGGATTCTCTTACAAGCCTCGAGGTTGTACACTTTAATCTTAGCCATTATTTGGTTAGGGCCATGGACATGAGTCCTCAGTCACACAGACTGATGGTTTGAAGGGAGTGTCTTCTATTCACAGATCTTAAATTCTAAACAGGGAAAAGGTACCTTTCGAGGGACCAACAAGACTAAAGCATTCCAGCAAAGTTTGATCTGACTCTTACCTTGTGAGACCAATCCTTGGGAAAATTCCCTTAAGGACTTTTCGACCAATGCAGGAACCATAAACTTATTCTCAACTTCATCTGAAAACCCATGTCTAATAATTCCCGTGCTTCTAAGAAGAGGCAAACAAAAACCATGCAGTTACAGGGGCTTTTTGGCCCTCGACCAAGTAGTGAGGAACTCTTGGTCAGGTTTGACCACTTTTTGGACTTCAATGTGGTGATCAAGGAAGGAGCGCCCAGGCGGAGCTAAGATCGCAGATCTCACTTGTTTTGTGGGCTTTGTGGACCCAACAAGGGGTTCATTAGGGTTTTTAGAATGGGTTATGGGATGTCGACCCATGGGTTTACCCATGTTTAGGCCCTATTGTAAAAGTATAAATAAGTAATATTGTATGATAGGAAGAGATCTTGGAGAAGCGATATAAGAGACTTAGAGAGTGAAGTCTAAGTAGTTAAGTGCAAGTAGTTTTGAGTGCTTTGTGCAACAAAATGTGTATGTAAGGCTATGTGCTTGATAGAGGAGTTGGCTTTGTGCCTTGACCTAGTTTTGGGAAGGAGGATCGGGTGCTTAGTGCGCAGATCTCTTGTCCTCTATGAAGCTTGGCTCTATGTCTTAGTGCACAGGAGAAGATGAATGTAAGATATTGGAGACTAATAAAGAAGACGAAGCAACTGGTGGACGTAGCCCCACACTGGGGTGAACCACGTATATCTTGTGTCTTCCGGTTGCTTTGTGTTGTGTTGTTTATATTGTGAATCTTATTTTCTTATTATGTATGTTAGATAGATTTATAGATGCTTAGTGCTTCACCTATGGTAAGGACGAATGAATGTTAGATATACTATGTGTTGTATGCTAAGTGGTTGAATTACTTAAGTTACTGTGTTGATCTATCTTAGGGTTTGTTTTGCGATGTTAATAAAGCTAATGAACTAGTGCATATCATCTTCTAAGTGTTATTAAAGTACTTGCGAAGTGTTGTAATCACATATCTGTTTCCTAGCTTGGTTACAGACACCTGAGTCCTGTAACCCCCCTTGCCTCTACCTCGGGTGAGACTTTGCCTACTTCGCAGGTGTTTCTGAAAGGGCTGGTAGTTAGGGTTTTGTTGGTGCGTTGTTGAAGCATTGAACCCTGGGTCTACCCCTGTGCCAACCAATGGTTACGTTGTCGAGACCTGAAATTGTGATTGTTGGGAATTGAGGTAAAGAAAAGAGAATCTTTTTGTGTATATATGTTGTTGTAGTGCGCATTACTCTACTTGACTTGCGGAGCTCTGTGCTAAGAAATAAACTCGATGTAAAGAAAAGAGGTAAGATCTTAAAAGAGGTAAAGATTTGTTCTTTGATAAGAGTAAGATAAGCGAAATTTTTTGTTTCGAAAGCATGAATTTAGGTATGTTTAATAGATTATTTCCTAGTATGAAATCTAGGGCGCAGTTGGAAGAAAGAGTTGATATGAATAAATTTGAAATAAAGAAAGATATGTTATTCCTATGCATAGAAAGAATGTTTGGAATATTAAATGGATGCAGGAACCTAGAAGGAACTTTTGCAGATTGCAGGTCCAACACTGTGATTCTAGTGCGCAATACAGGAGAAGTTGGGGAACTTACAAGAGAAAGAGAGGATTGAAACTATGTTATAATTGTAGAAGACAAGGACATCTTGCTAAGGAATTCCCTGGTACAAGCCCTATTTGTCTTTGTTGTAAAAGTGTTGGTCATGAAGTTGAGGATTGTCCAAGGATGATTGCTAAAGTCGAACAAATGAACATGAGACAAGAAAATTATGAAGGAATTCAAGAGAATAAGAGCATGTTAGAGAATCATCAAGAGAATGAGTCAGAAAAAGCTCAGACTATGTTATCACAGTTGAAAGAAACGATGAATGATCACAAAGATGTTAGTTTACCAGAGATCGTGAAGGTAAAACAACGCATAAATGCAAGAATAGGAGACTTCGAAATAGACAGTGTCTTGGATGAGGAAACACAAGTGAATATTATAATAAAAGACACTTGGGAAATTTTGGGAAAGCCTACTGTGATACCTTCAATGGGAAGGATATGCTTGTTCAAGGGAAAGATGATAACCTTATGTGGAAGAGTTACTAATGTACCTATTATCATCCATGGAACACCGACTTAAGAGGAATTTGAAGTCATTAAGTTTATTGAGAACAACGCCGCATTCCCACTTTTGTTAGGAAAGACTTGGATCAAGAAGGATCAGATCATAAGGAAAGAAGAGGAAGAAGATGCAGGAAAGAAGAAGCAAGAACTAAGGGATTTCATAGCTAGAAAATAGATCGACTAATAGAAGAACGAGAAGTTAAGTTGAAGCAATAGAATGCAAGAGAGTTAGTTGTCGAAGTTGAAATAACGCAAGAAGGTTTGAAGGACCTATCCATGCAATAAAGAAGGATACCCACCCTAGAATTAATAAGAGAAGAGGTATTATCTTCGAACCCTTTAAGAGCACATCAGCAATGTGAATTCACTACGCTAGAAGAAGATAAGAATAGGAATGGAAAGAGAATTCCAGAAATAGTTAGAGAGATTCAGATCACAGGAAAGAAGGCAAGGAAGCTCAGTAAGAAGAAATCCAAGTTGGAAAAGCTATAGGGAGTTACAGAGAATAAATGGAAGACTTCACAGGAGGCAGGTTTGCAGGATTTGAACCTCCACGAAGCTATATGACCATTGGAGGCACCCCGACTGTTAGAACGACGCTCCGAAACAATTAGGAAACACATTTATGGGTGGATGGACCACTTTTGGGACGTTGAGACCACGCCATAATGGAGATATTCACATTAATGGAAGCATTCATGCCCGTTGAAAGAATTCATTACGATGCTCGCTTATTTAACCCGTCGGACACTACGGCGGGGCCACTTTTTGCTACCCGTGATTACCTAAGACAAGAAGAGAAGTGATTGTGTGTTGATCTGTGTTATTAGACCTCGACATACTTTGTTTAATCTACCTTTTTGTTCACCTAACTTGACCTGCCTGTTTAAAATTGAGAATGTCAGGCGAACGCAATGAGTTAGAGAAGTCCGTCGAGGAGGTTCTTAAGAATTTTATGACTAATAAATCTATGCCTGAAGGAGTACAAACATTGTCAACCAAGGGACTACAGGCTTCCCCTTCGACTAGATGACGTTCTGGTTGTACTAACCCCGCAACTGAGCAGCGAAGTAAGCATCACAGAGATATGGCGAATGCGAAGTAGATCATGTCGATCTTAACAGATTATATCCCGACTTTGGCTGGCGTGGTTAACTGTGACAACATCCCACGGGAGTTCGAGTACACTTTGATCAACACATACATATCAAAGGGAATACGCGTAGTGGGAAGTTAGTTGGGATAAATCCCACTACTGAATAACAATGACTTTAACCTGGGGGATAGAAAGAACTATGTGATGCTCTCACCTCACACATACTTGAAAAATACCACTGGGAAGAAGCCTCACCTGGTCTCCCATCCTTAGATTAAGGAGCTTGCACAGTCCACCATACTCAATGCAATCAAGATTCCCCATTTTAGCTGACACCAATAGGTTAATGCTTGCATTAAACTCTTCTTGTCATGCTACCATGGTGGATACATGTGGCTCAATAGGCGGATTACTGTGGATCCACCTGATTACAGGATTGACCATGCAGGGACCCAACCCTCAGTAGTTTTACCCAGGGAAAACCTCGAATCTCTCCCTGGCCTAGCGCATCAAGGAATCATATGGAAAAGTTGAAAAAGGGAAGCAAGGCTACAATGTAGCCTTTATCTAGGATGGCGCAATGTGCCTCACTTGCCAACTCATAGCTGGAAATCTCATAAGAAAGAATCGCCCCACATAGGTCACCGGGTTCATGGTGGACCTCGCAGGAAAGTGCATAGAGGGAATGCAAATGAATTGGGTGAGTTGTCTCGTCAATGAGCTCAAGAAATATTTCCGCAAAGCTCAGGATCAGGGATACGAGTTCCACTTTAGCTGGTTGCTCATATTGATTGCATTTTTCGCTTGGAAAATTCCAGAAGGAGCCACCTTCCCGGAGATCGAGCCATCATAGTTGTTGGCCGCTAGGTTCTCAACCTTGTGGTACACCAATGATATGTCGAAGCAATGGCAGTTGAATGTTTTGTTCCATGCCTATTATCAGCAACTAAAGGTTTCCATTGAATCCTTTCCACGCATGACACTGTGCACCTTGCACCAATACTGACCTTTTGTGAAGTTCCGTGCATATTGAAATCTTATATATATCAATGCGCGCAAAGATGAGAGCAAGGAAGCGTTGCAATCATATTACAAGCTAACAAACGATGACATGGAGCAGACCCTGAAGGAGTGACCGAAGGAGTTCCTTATACCGGTCGATGATGCAGAACTCTCTGACCCCGACATCATAGGAATCCCCTTGGTCACCCGGGTCAAGCATGCTAGACAGTCCAATGCGAAGAAGAAGAAGAAAAAAGAGGAAGCTCGAAATATATAGACTGATGAGGAGGACAAGGCTTTTGAAGAAATTGGATCTGGCTCGCCCGCAGGAGGAGGAGGAGGAGAACACCAAGAATATGGACAAGGAGGAGGGGATGAAGGAGAAAATCAGGGAGAAGGCGAAGCTACACCACCAAAAGACCCCCCTACTGAAACATCGTAGAAGAGGAAGGTTTATCCGCAGAAACCTTCGGCAAGAAAGAAGACCCGCGCCAATAAGCTCCAGCTAGATGCCATGCTCACAGAGGATGATATCAATCTAGTCCGCGGAGCCATGGAGGATGCAATTAAAGATCTCTTGCAGAGATATGGAGCAAAGCAAGAGGAGTTGTTTGGAAGGGCTGAGAAGGAATTCGAGGAAATACAACAGGCTATTCGATCTGTCTGCGTAGTGCCCACTACGCCTTCCTCGTCATAGACTGAAAAATTGGGGGATGAGCCCGCCCAACTAAGAAGACTTGTAGATGCGACAGAGGCTCGACTTCAGAGAGTCCAAGAAGAAAAGGAGAAGGCTATAGAAGCCCTGAAGCAAGAGAAAGATGAAGTATTAGAGAAACTACGAGTTGCGTGATACTGCGTAACCGCCTATGAAAAGGAGAGAGATTAGTTTTGGGAAATGCTTGAGGAGGACAAAGCAAAGATACAGAGAAAAAAGGAGTAGCTACTCGCAGAGCAGACTGCGGTCAATGAAGTGGTGGATAAAGCATTTCAGTCTATGCCCGGCTTGGCACAGGAGGGACAAGAATTGGTTGAGATTAAAGTGGCGAAGCTCACTGAGGCCATCCAACAACTTCAAGCGAGGATAACAAAGTTGGATATTCAAGCAGTACCAACCACTCCGCAGGAGGTGCGCGATTAGAGGGAGGAAGCTGCTAAGAATGCAATTGGAAGGATCAGAGCCCTCGCCTCAGAATGCAAACAACTAAGAAATAGAAGTGCGCAAACTTATGAATGCCTCACAAAAGATCTAGAGCTAAGGAAACTGGAAGCGCAATTATAGGAGGCACAACAGCGGGCACTGTCAGTATAGGCAAAGATGAATCTACGCACTGTAGTCGAGAGAATGAAAATATCACAAGAACAACGCATGGTACAACAACATATTACTGCCATCCAAGGTTGAGTAATGGAAGTCGCGCATAAACTACAACTTGTGCAGGATGAGGCCTGCAAGGTGTTTGAAGAAATTGAAGGACAAGGCTCGCAACTGGACCAAGTGGTTGCGACAGTGGAACAATGCCTGGAAGGGCCTGTTATAGAGCAGATGATCCAAGAGCTCGTTGAGAAGGAGGCTCAGGCGAAGCAGCAAGTTGAGGCCGCTTGAGTGAATCTCGAGGCCTTCGAAGCAGGGTTGCCCAGACCTAAGTGACTCGAGATGAGTCACAGGTGAGTTTTGGGGGCCTCTTGGCCCTCGACCAAGTAGTGATGAAATATTGGTCACGTTTGAAAAAAAATTGGACTTCGACGCAGTGATCGAGGAAGGAGCGTCCAGGCGGAGCTGAGATCGCGGATATCACTTGTTTTGTGGGCTTTGTGGACCCAACAAGGGGTTCATTAGGGTTTTTGTAATGGGTTATGGGATGTCAACCCATGGGTTTACCCATGTTTATGACATATTGTAAAAGTATAAATAAGTAAGATTGTATGATAGGAAGAGAGCCTGGAGAAGCGATGTAAGAGACTTAGAGAGCGAAGTCTAAGTAGCTAAGTGCAAGTAGTTCTAAGTGCTTTGTGCAACAAAATGTGTATGTAAGGCTCTGTGCTTGATAAAGGAGTTGGCTTTGTGCCTTGACCTAGTTTTGGGAAGGAGGATCGGGTTCTTAGTGCACAGATCTCTTGTCCTCTATGAAGCTCTGCTTAGTGCACAGATCTCCTGATCTCAGTCAGGGCTAATAAAATAGTTTCCTAGTGGTTGTGATCATTTTTTGATAACCAAGATGACCAGTATATGGTCTTTTGTGTAGTTCATCCATTATGAACCTCTTCAAGTCAATCACAATTTGGATATACAACCTACCTTTGTAAGTTATCATGGAATTATTCAACAATTGATAGCCCTCATACTTCGACCCCATGGGCTCTTTCTCTAAGTATGATTTCACAGTATCTAAAAATGCATATGTTTCTTGTGCACTTTTGACTCTCTCTTTGACATCTAGTTCACAGGTTCTTATAGCTTCCAAGTGAATCACTTTCATACTTCTACTAAGGGAATCAACCACCCTGTTTTCTTTTCCTTTGATATGTTTGATTTCAAAATCAAATTCACTAAGGAGAGCCATCCATCTAGCTTGTCTAGCATTGAGTTTTGGTTGATGAAACAAGTATCTGAACCCACTATGGTCTGTCATAAGAAGAAATATTATACCTAGGAGGTAATGCCTCCACATTTTTAAAGCATGTACTATGGAAACCAATTCTAGATCGTGGGTCACATAATTGATTTTATGCTCATTCAATTTTCTATATTTGTAGAAAACCACATGTCCTTCTTGCATAAGGACTCCTCTGAGCCCTTCCTTGTAGGGATTTGTACACACAAGGAAGTCACTGTCTGGGTCTGCAATATTCAACACAGGTGAATTGGTTAGAAGGTATTTCATCTCTTGGAATCTCTCTTCACATTCTGATGTCCAAATGAATTTAACTCCCTTTTCTGAAGGGAGGTGATTGCACATCCGATCCTGGAAACTCCTTTTATGAACATTCTATAGTATCCTTCTAGGCCCATAAAGGATATGATATCAAATACATCATTTGGGGTAGGCCAATCCATAATGGATTTGCTTTTCATGATCAACTTCCACTCCTTCTTCAGAAATAACATGGCCTAAGTAATGGAATTGTTTTTAGAAAAAGTCACACTTACTAAACTTAGCATAGAGCTTATGTTATCTTAGTACTTGAAGCACTAACTTGAGATGTTCTTCATGTTCTTCCCTACTCTTAGAATATATTAGGATATCATCAATGAAAACCAATACAAATCTATCCAATAAATTACTGAGTAAATTATTCATTAAGCACATAAAAGTGGTTGGTGCATTGGTAAGCCCAAATGGAACCACCAAAAATTTATAGTGCCCATATATTGTTCTAAAGGAATTTTTGTGGATGTCTTCATCCTTGTTGTGGGTGGGAAATCCCCCTATGGACTAGCATTAAGGTTTCTGTAATGCATGCATAAATGACCTAAAGTATCCTACTTTTTACCATCATCCCATCATAAACCCCATTATTCATATGTAAATACAAGGTTAAAAAGATCAAGTTACTGTACCTTAGTTTCCGTGTTTTATGTCGATCATTTTAATGTTCGGTTGCTCCTTGAATGCAAGTCTCCTCCCAAAGTTGACCTGCATTCACAAACAGCCAAACAAAGAACTCCAAACATGCATGTGATCTATGGACTAATGGATTAGAGATTCTATCAAAATATAATCAATATTAAACATTAACAATCTCATATGGCGAGACAGGAAAATTACTTCTTTTATTAATCTCACAGGAGTAACCTTACAATAGTGAGATCGACCACTGCTCCTCGAATCTGGTCCTGGGCTCCTCTTCAACTGTGCTCCAACTTCTTTTGTATATGCTTCTCTTCAAACACTAGTTGAAAAAGGTTTGGACAAAGGGAATGTGAAATCGGGTAGAGTTTCTTTACAATTATTTTCCTCCTTCCAAATGGGACCCCTACCCATTCTTTTATAGGATAGAAAGGGCTAGGTATTTGGTCAAGTGAGCGGCTATGGGCGGTCAAAAGGTTTATTTAACTTACCCAAAACTGTGTGTTCCATCTGCAACTTTCCATTTTTCGTGCTTTTGTAGGTACACACGGGTGGTAGTGGGTTAGCTAGCGTGTACACGTGTGCAGTAGTGGAGCAGGGCATGTGTGCCTTTAAAAAGGGTGTTTGTAAGAAGAGTTGTTTAGTAGTGTCTTGGAAAAGAAGGAATATGAGATAGCATGATGTCAGGTAAGCATGTATGGTGAAAATTAGGGTTATAACAGATGCCCCCTAATGTGTGAGGTCAGAAGAGCATCTGATGGCCGAAATACATTATCTATCTTCACCAACGTACCAAAACAGTGAGCCCAGGGACCAGAATTCGGGAGGTTCCATCTGTAAAATAAAAATTGTCTCATTGAGGCAGGCATACCCATGCTCGAGATGAAATAAAATCATGGATTCCAATCAAAGACACTGCAGATCCATGTCATATAACTATATAAAGTGTAGTCGTGAGCAATACACAACGGATCTACATCTTGAAATAAAAAAGATATACATGTATAGTATCCATATTTCAGAAGCTAACAAGGCCTGATGGCTGGAGATGAAGCTTTCAAAGCTCGAGCAACAACTTCAAAATATTCACTACTTGGGTAGGAGTGTAATATGAGTGTATGACTTCACTACCCAGAGGTCTTCGACGACTTGTCAGGAACGGACTAGAGGATCTTGATGATCAGGTAAAGGGATTCATTGATTTCGAACAAAGACTTGATTGGGCTTATGGGATGGTTAGGCATGGGGGTAAGAGACAATACTGCAGAGGGGCTGACTCAAGCTTGGCAAAAACTTCCCTTGGAAAATAGCACAAAAAAGATGAGACTCAAGCAACATGATGTTGACATAAGTTCATGATGCAGGAGGCAACGCAAACTCTCCATATGTCTGGAAGAATAACCAAATGGAGGAGGACACATCTCTATGGAGCGAGAATAGCTTCCTAAGGTCATATTAAATCCCAGGGTTTGACGAACAGATGAAAGGATGTGCTTTGTCCAAGGGCGACTCATTGTGCTGCCAAAAAATAGAAAATACTTTTCCCTTCCTCTTTTTGGGGTATATTTGATTTTTGTCTTTTTGTTTTTTGAAAAAGAATGAAAGAATGCTATGTTACAAAGGAGGATCGAGTGTTGCAGACATACTAGTTCCAAGCACAAGGAACACATGGATGCTCAAAGAAAAGGGACATATGCAGGAAAAGGACACTCTGGAAAAATCCTCCATGGGCCAAGGTGTCAAGACATAGAGGCAAAGTGCTACAAGGCTTGCGTATAAGGCATACTTCAGATGGTTTAGTTGAGAGAAACATGGATCCGGCATTATGCCAAAGGTACAGGTATGCAAATGTGATTAATAAGACACACAATGGTAACATCCTTGGTGTGATTTTAATGAGCCCAGAGAAGGTAAGCTCGGGGATTTTTCATATTTAGAGAGTCTGAAAAATCGTAAAAGGAGACTCCACTGGGGTACCTTTTCCGAAGGTAGTCTAGTCGGTTCGAAAAAGGGGTAAATTATCACCGAAAAGACATCTATTCAAAACCATTTTAACGAGTGTGATAAAGACAAGATCACTCGACAATTTTTTCATTTTTAAGGAGTCTGAAAAAAGCTTAACTATGGACTCCGTCAGGAATTTTCTTCTGGACCATTTTAACAAGTGTGAAAGAATAAGGTCACTCAACGATCTTTTCAATTTTAGGGAGTCTGAAAAGAGCTTAACTATGGACTCTGTGGGGGTTCCTTTTTTGTAAATTTAGTCCCTCGGGCCCAAAAGAGGGTTAAAATTATACCTGAGAATACTCTTCTAGAGAACCGAGGTCCCTAGAGTATACCTTTGTTCGTTCAGTTGACCATCCGGACCGAAAAAGGGGTAAACTACCGTCGGACATACGTGACTTCAAATTTCAGTTTAGTGAGCATGAAGGTCAACAAGATCGCTTGGCAATCTTTTCATGTTTAGAGGGTCTGAAAAGGGATTAAAAGAAGACCCGTTATGTTTTGGGAGTCCCGAGGGTGAGGTCAAGAGTGATAATGAATCATGCAAATGAGGCTCATACTCGTAATCAGGAAACTAAAAAGGACTCCCTAGCCTATAGTGATTAATAATAGCATGGACGCCAAAATGCAACCAGGATCTACCTAGCGCATTCATGTACATGTAGGCTCTACCACTAAATTACGACACTTCTAAAGAAACACTGATAATTCTATGTCGCAACTCGGTGGGGTCAATCCTATGGAAAGGTAATCAAGACAACTAGATACAAAAAGTGGGGGTGAACCTAACTTAGATGTAATAAGTTGGAAAAATCACTTTTTTACCATGGGACCTTCAAAGTGACCCAAATCCCCAAAAAAATTCCCAATACCCAAAGTAACATTTATCATAACAATCCATAAGAAACTCTTGAACCATAGTCAATGATTTTTAGATTAGAAAAAATGACAAAAGGGTCCAAAAATTGACAAAAGGGGCCAAAATGTCTATAAATAGAAGCTGGCAACTCATTATCACCATTGTTAATTGAGAAATTGACTAAAAGCCAAAAATACCCCTTTGGGAAAAGAGTTGATTATGGGAGCCTCAGTGGACGAAACGACCATCCGCTTGGACCAAGTAAGTACATACTACCCCCTCTTGCAATTTAATTCTTTCTTTATGCATTTACTTTTGTTTTTTGGAGGGGCGTCGACCTTTAAAAGGTCGGCCCTACATACACGTGGGTTGTCCTATGACAGCCTGCGTGTGCACACGGGCAGGGGAAAAATTGCACGCGTGCACACTCGACTGTGAGCACTACAGCTCGTGTGTACCCTCCATTTAGTTTAAAAAATTAAAAAATCAAGAGTTAACCCTCCTGATTTTGTCTATTGCAGGATGTATGTTCATTGGAGAGAAAGAGAGCATGAGGATATTGATGTGTTGGTCAAAGAGGACCCTAATGCTCTTGCTGCATTGTTGCAATGTGGTTTGTTAAAGTTTTTCCATTGTCCTTTCATGCGGGCACAACTTAGGCTACTGAACGCCTTGGTTGATTATTGGCATCCTAACGCAGAGGCCTTTATGCTTGAGGGCAGTCGTTGACTCTAACGACAAAGTATATCTACTTTCTGACTGGCCTCTCAAGGAGAGGGGAACCAATCAATTTTCGTACTGGAACTAGTCAATTTTCGTACTTTTCCCTCCGAGCGTCACAACATATCGGAGTTGATTGGACTCCATTGTGAAGTCAGCACAGACAGAACAGGCTCACAGGTGCCGATAAGCAAGATTTCAAACTTATCACTGAAAGTGATAGTGTTGCTCATTGGGCGGATTACTGGGTCTGCATCTTTGCATCAGGCTTCCCGTGCAGACATGAATTGTGTAGTTCAGTGCTTAAATGCACAAATTTTTGACTGGAGCACCAGATTACTGGATTGTATGAAGAGGTAGCTAACAGAGTGTCGAATGCGGAGGCAAATGAACTTCAGGTTTAGGACTATTATTTGTGCTTTCTTCGAGAGAGAGTGCCTAGTTTCAGTTCTAGAGAGGTGATACGAGGGCACTAGGCCTCTCACCCCGCGTTATGAAAATGGGCGGCATTGTTGCCACGATAGGGGGGGGAGGACTATTGAAGCCTTTGACGACAAGTTTTTTGCTTGGTGGGCATGACAAATTTCGGCCATAGAGGACTACCCCTATGTCGGGATTGACTTCTCTTAAGATCCTGAGATGTCAGTACCTCTCGGAGAGGAGCGAGGAGAGATGGGTAAGTTTTCTTTTTCAGAGTTATTTGATTTTTATGTCTTTTTATATATATCATTTTTTTGTGTGTAACAGAGTATTTGATAGTTATTGTCTGGTATGTGCAGATGTGGGTCCAGTGCATCTAGCGGAATTTGCAAGGACCAGGAGACGTCCTCGCCCAAAGGCGGGACAAACTGCAGTCGGTGGGCCAACATCAGCAGGGGGACCTCCAGCCAAAGAGGCTAAGAGAGTTTTGAGATGGGTAGAGTGGAACCTCACCGCACTTACTTGGATAGTCCCCATGGCAGAGATCGAGGATCTCCCACCGTCCATGCAGACTCACGTTGTTGGGGTACTACGGACTTGGGTCCATGTTTTTCGGCATCTGGCTAATGTCATTGTTCATTATGGCAAGGCCAACAGGCCCCGCCCTTAGCTTAGACTGGACTCCTTATGTGTCGAGGGCACCTTTTGTATATTTTTGAGGGCATAAGCCACGTGACTCTTTACTGGACACATATTTTTTTAGGCGCTCGTGCCCACTTATGTACTCTGACACTTTGCGATATATATATGGATTTTTTTTATCTTTTTGTGTTTCATGGATGACAATTTCAAATGTATTTACATGTGTATGTGTGTGTTTTTCTTATATGTGTGCAAGATGCCAATATAATATATGATTAGCTAGAGTATCTGTAACTTGATTTAATCTCCTAGGAACATGGATATACGTAATGTAATCAAAGTTTCATTCTAGGAGACATACCCTAAGGAACCGTCAGTGTAGAGTAGGATCATGTACGCGGTAAATGCCATTTAACTGAGACACAACCAACTGAGCGTCTAAATAGACCCAGAGGTGAGAGATACCAAGTGAAAAAGTGTCATGAAGTAATTCAATAACTGTGTTGTATTCGGCGACATTGTTTGTGGTGCCACCTAAACAGATACCTCCTGAAGATAGCAACTGGCCCTGAGGTGTGAAAATCACCTAAGCTGCAAAGGAAAGCCTATGAGTGTGTCGGCTAGCGTCGTTCGTGAACCCAATAAACACTTCTGATTCACTTGACATCTACCACAGTGAAAAAGATAACATCAAAAATGGCATGTCCATATAACCAAAAACAACACTAAAAAGTAATAGTACAAAGACTATACATATGTTTCAAAAAGTCACCCAAGGCGACCCACCTATGAGTAAAAATTCTTGAGATAGAGCCCATTTCTAGGCTCCGCCAAAACATTTCCCTCAAAGTCCACCAAACGATAAGTGACCTTCTGTAGTACTTATTTCATGATGAAAGGTCTGAACCACATGGGTTTGAACTTGCCTGCCCCCAGGGGGTCCTTATCTTGGTCATAGACCAGGACAAGGTCACCTTCAGAGAAGATCTGAGGGTGAACGGACCAATCATACTGACACTTGAATTTTTTTTTGTGAGCCTCGTTAGACAAGGTTGCATCACGACGTTGCTCATTGAGTTGTTTGAGGTATAGTAACCGCTCTTCAAGTGGTGAAGTGTCTGGCAATAATTGTACTGCCAACTTTAAAGATGGGATCCGACACTCTATGGGAAAGACTGCTTCCAGCCCATAAACGAGTTGAAAAGGTGAGAAATTGGTTGCAGTCTTAACAGACGTTCGATAATCCCATAGTGTCGAGTATAACATCAAATGCCAATTTGTCTTGGTTGAATTGATCATTCATTGTAGAATGGTCTTAAGAGATTTATTTATAGCTTCCACCTGACCGTTTTCTTGTGGATAGTAGGGTGATGAATTTTCTTACCGCAACCCAAGATTTGACATTAACTCAGTCATCATTTTGTTTTGAAAGTGACTGCCATGGTGAGTGACAATCTCTCTCGGGGCGTCGAACCTTGCTATTATATGGTTGAATAAAAAGAGATTTGTTGTCTCCCCGTCATCTTTGAACGTTGGCATAGCTTCGACCCACTTAGTGAAGTAGTCTACTGCTACGATGATATAACGGTGCCCCCTTGCTGAGGGGGGTGGCATGTAGTGTAATCAATCCCCCACTTGGTAAAGGGGCCAACGATAATGACGAGAAACATGGGAGCTGGGTGTGCCCTCATCTTCCAAGAGAAGATCTGACATGGGTGGAATTTCTTGACCGATTCAACACAATATTTGGTTAATGTCGGCAAGAAGTAACCAGCTCGGAGTATATTTTGGGTTGTTGCCAACCCAGACAAATGACCACCACATGCTCCAGTGTGGCAATCGTTAAGCACAATTTCCGCTTCTTCATGAGTGAGGCAGCGGCGAAGGATGCAGTCTACACCTCGACGATACAAAGTGTCCTCGAGTATGAAATAGTTCTTGGCCTGATGGTGTATACGGTGATACTCATCACGAGAAGCGGAGATGGGGCACTTCAAAGTCTGGAGGTAGACAAGTACATTTCCATACCAGGGGTCCGAAGACGCGATCAAAAACATGTCTCCTTTAATAGGAAACTCTTCGGGTATAACATCTCCTGACTCGACCAGAAGTTACAAGATGAGTTCCACAAAGACCATTGACTTTTTGGATTTCGTCGAAACAAAATCTAAGTCAAATTCCTAGAGGACAACTATCCATCGACTGATCTTTCCGCCAATTACTCATCGTGTCAACACGTATTGAAATGGATTCACAATGGTAATGACATTGGTCTTGCGAAACAATATATAATGGCGGAACCGTTGGACAACATGAACCGCTGCCAACGCAAGTTTTTCAATGTGGGAATAATTGAGTTATGATCCAACCAGGCCTCGGCTCAGGTAGTAAATCATGTATTCTGAGAACGACTCATCCTCTTGAACCAAGACCATATAGATGGTTGACTCTACCGCAGCCAGGTACAATAATAAATCATTATTATAATTGAGTGGCCCAAGCAGAGGAGCAATCATGAGGGCGCGTTTCAACGCTGTGAAAGAGCGTTGAGCGGCTTCGTCCCAACAGAAAGGAACATCCTTATTTAATAAATGCATGAAGCCCTTTGTGATCTCGACATAGTTGACGATGAAACGTCGCAAAAATTTCTCCTTTCCTTGCAAACTTTGAAGATGAGCAATGGTGCACGGGGGATGAAACTGGACTATTGCCTCCACCTTCAGAGGATCGACCATGATCCATGTTGTTGAAACTATGAAACCTAGCAGACAATCCGATGTGACGCAAAAACTAAACTTGTTTGGATTCAAGCAGATTCAGTAATAGAAACACCATTCAAGAATAATTCGGAGGTGTGTCGGTTGATTAGCTCTCTTGCGAGATCGTGATGCTAAATCATCAAGATAAGCCTCGACTATGTGTTTTAGGTCGTGGAAAGAAAAAGACATGGCCCACCGAAACGTAGCTCCAACATTTTTCAGACCAAAATGAATCTTCCGATAAGCGAATGTACCCAATGGACAGATAAAAGTGGTTTTGTGTTGGTCTTTGGGCTTGATTTGTATCTGATTATATCCCGAAAAACCATCCATGAACGAAAAATCCTCGCAACCTGCGCATTCATCGACTATCTGGTCGATCAATGGTGTGGGGAAATTATCTTTTGGATAGGCCTTATTCAGATCATGGAAGTCCGTACATACGTGAATCATACCCTATTTTTTGTTGACTGGCACGGGAGTCGACACCCATTGAGTCAATTGAACGGGGTAGATGAAACCAGCTCTGAGTAGTTTCTCGACTTCAGCCTTAATAGCTGATGCTTTCTTAGGATTAACCAGACGAAGCTTTTTCCAGACCAACTAAACATCAGGATAAGTCGTGATTTCATGTTCGTTGATTCTTGGATCTATACCTGGCATTTCCTCGTAAGACCAGGAAAACACGTCGCGGAATTCTTTAAATAAATCTGTGTAGATTTGAATTTCCTCGGGGGAGAAATATGCTCCGACAAAGATATTTTCCATGACACTAGGGGTTCTGGAGATGTCTATAGGTATCATTTCAACTATTGTTGCCATATTTCCTTCAGCATAAACAATGTGCGTTGCTAAAGGATTAATAGGACAAGCTTTATCTCCAGTCATAGTCAGAGTGAATTCGCCTCCTTCAATTCGTTTTAACTCTGGGAGGAATTAAGATCTATGATGAAGATCATCCCAGGGTCTGTATAGACTAGTCATTGCCTCAATAATCACCTCGTCCGGAGGCAAGACTAAGTCTAAAGAATCTGTATCAGCAAGGGAACCTTGAGCCCATATAGGCTCGAGCACCGGGTCTAACTCTTGTGCTAGAGTTGGAGCAGGGTCGGCAGAGGCTTGTTGAATGGTCGAGTATGAAACTCATGTCATGGACAAAGGCATGGGCATGCCATGGTGCTTTTTCCCTTCCATCGTGGTTGATGGGGAAAGAAGGGTCCACGGATCATTAAAGTATGTCGTGCGAAATGATGTGATTTGAAAGATCTCGGCCCTAGGCTGGTCGGGGATAGCCAACATGTAATGGACATTGTCGGTCGGAGGTGGGTAATCGAAAGTACCCATCAAATGTGAGCACAAAACAAACAGTACGTTGATGATGTCGGGTTGAGGATTATCAATCATCGGGACCGTGGAAACCCCCGATGAAGGGTCAGGACGAGAGAAGGATAATTGATCAATGGTCACAATCTGACCCTCGTGTGGGAAAAACAAGACCCGAAAAACTGTCGTGACCACTGCTTGCATAGCATAGGTCCAACTCCTTCCTAACAAAATATTTCATTCGAGAGACACATCGACTACTTCAACTTTGACGCACACAGTTTTCCCCCCTAACTGCACAGGGAAAGAGGGGATGATTTCGTGTGGCCGGAAAGAACAACTGTTGAAATCCGTAAGAAGAGTAGGTGACATAGACAAAACAGGTTGGCCAATGGCCTTCCAACATGCCAAAGACATCATGCATGTCGAGGCGCCCTCATCCACCACTATGCGGAAAATGTTCTGGGTAAAAGTTTTCATGGTGTAAACCACTACTATCTGAAACGCTATGTGGTAAGGAATATGAGGTTTTAATTCAGTTGTATCGAGCATAATTGTTTTCGAATTACAAGTCTTAGTAGATCCTAGGGCGGCTAACAGAGCCTTTCTCTAGGAAGGACAACTCTGGAGAACTTCCAAAGCAGACATCACACAAGGGGTTTGTGATAAATCTTCCACCACATAGTAGTTCTGGGCGGCTCGTGTGTTTGTATTGTGAGAATATTTCTTGAATGCACGTTTTGGGATGCGGGTCATTGTTTCTCCCAACGTCTTCTCAATCTAGAGAGGAAGAGGTGGGTTTTTGTCTTCTTTACCCTTCTCAGAGGTGTTGGGATTTCCATAGTTGTGTGTCCTAGTTGTTAAGTCAATGCTACCTTTCATCATGTAGACATTTGCAGACGAAGGACTACTCGAAGACGGGGGGGTGGTCCCTGACTACCCCCCTCTATGCTCAGGGAGGCTTGAGTTAGATTTTTTTTTGTGTGAAAACGGGTTCGTTAACACGACAGGTTGTTGTTGTGATAATAACTTCTGGGCCTCTGCAAGCCGAGGGAATTGATGTGTCGGGTGGTCCTCCTTGCAAAGATTACAAGGATACTTTGACTTTTTCTTTTCAGTGTCGCCTCCGCCAAGATTATCAGTGGGTTTTTTATCCCCTTACCCTTCTTTCATTGTTTCTTCTTTCCGTCAGGCTGCTGGGTGGCCTTTGGATTTGTCATTTGCACACTGTGTACATCCGAATTTTGGGTAGGGGGAACAACCAAACTAGTGGTCTGGTTAGCCGCTCTCTGATGTATCGACAATTGTTGCAATTGATTTGACAACGAATCAATAGACTTTGTTTGTGTTGAACCAATACTTCCATCGGCATGTGGTCCAGACCTTTTTCTGGTCTTGTTAAGTATTGACCTCGGTGCATCTGGAAAAATTATTCTCTAGTTGTTGTTGTTCTAGTTGTTGAGCTCTCATTATTGCATCTTCTTCGGAAAATACTCTGAATGTTGTGACATCTTTAAACAACTGGGGTACCAAAGACTTAAGGAACCACTCTAGCAAGAATGTTGGTGGGACTGGGACTTTGATCAAACTCTTCCGGCATCTCCATTCTCGAATGTGATCCGAGATATGATCCACTTTTGTCTATTCGAAGTTAGCCAACAATCTAGTGTCGACGTCATATCTCACAGGTAACTGGAAATGGTTCAAGAAATCCATTGCCAATTCATTGAAGGAAGAGTATCATGAGCGGTTGAGCTCAATTTACCATTTCACAGCACTCCCTATGAGAGTGTGTTGAAACAATCGCAACTGGACGGAGTCGTCTCTCAAAGAGTTGGATGAGCACCATAAGTGGAAAGTAGTCACATTATCACTAGGATATTCATTAGGTTTGGATTCAAACTTTGGAATTTCCGAAGGCAACTTGGTCGGCATAGGGGGCCAACTCAAATCGTGACAAATGGGGTCGTTTAATATTCTCGACAAGTCTGGAAAATGTAGAGTTGCCAGAAAGGGTAGTTTGGGTTGCGGGTTGTAACCAGAGAAAAAGGAGCCTGGAGTTTGACTAGCACCAAGTTGCCAGGAAAAATTAGGTTGTTGGCCAGGGCTCTGGTAATAAAAATGGTCATAACCAGCGTACGGATTTTGCGCTTGTTGAGAGTTCATCGGTTGATTCCTGTAATAGGATGTAAAGGGTTGGGCTTTTGTCGCATTCCAAGGATTTAGGGAAGGGTTTCCCCCTGCTGATATGACAGGCATAGGTGTTGATTTTTGCATGAGGTTCCATTGGGTATGGAAGGGGTTTCCCTCGGTCAGCATTCCTGACATGAGAACTGATCCCTGCCATGGATTCCAAGGTCCTTGTGAGGAAGGAATTCCAAAGTTTCCCCCCTGTGCAAGAATAGTACTCTGTACAGGATGTTGTTGTCCATAATCGGGGTTTCCCCCGGCCGAGACGACAGCTGACGAGAAAGTGTTGTGACCAAACACATCGAACAAAGAGAATGAGTTTACGTTTGTCCCAGCGGAGTGTTGATGAACACCGCCGAGTGAAGGGGACGAAGGAGGTATGTGACCCCCTCCGTAAGGGAAAGCAATAAAAGGAGTTGAAGTGCCCCCCATAGATCCTTGCAGAGGAGCGATAGAACTCCCTACCCCTAGGCCTAATGTCTGTAAAGTGGAGGAGGAAAGTACAATACTTGAATCAAAGCTAAGAATCTCGTATGAGAACGGAGTTCCTGTCACATTTCGGGTAAACGGAGCAGTGATCGCCGCCATAGACAAAATCAGACCACTGCCCGAGGTAGTAGCAGTTGAGACCATAGTGGCCTGGATCGACGACAGTTGGTTGGGAGGTGGAACACCCCCTGCAGTGACAGACATGGGGGGTATATGAGTATTCCCTGAAGAAGTAGCAATGTTTGTTTCCATTGCTTCTTGTGACACTATCGGACACTCGTAAGGTTGGACCTGTACGATGATGGGCGTTGATAGATCAGTGATGGGAGGGTTATACGGACCAAGAGATTCTACTCCAAGGTCCAAGAGATTCTACTCCAAGGTCAGAAATGATTGGTTCCTCCATGATCAGATGTTCTCCTCTCGAAGATGTGTCGAGTGCAGTTTCCCCTAAACTAGTTGTCTCAAAAGACCCTTGCTGGTCTAATTTTCACCTTAGCAGTGGCAGGCGGGGGGGGTTCGAGGTCAACCGGCGGCAGGCCCAAAAGCCTTCACGACCGGTGGAACTTTTGATCCTCCACCATGTGAGAAGATCAAAGACACTCTAGGGAAATCTATAATCATTTGAAAAACCAATACGCACTAGAAAAAGTACCTATAAGATCAAACAAGTTGTCACTAGCTAGTTGGAAGAACAGTTACAACAACCAACACTAGAGAAACTTATCAGTGCAAGTGCAACTCGAATATGAAAGATCCCTTTGGGTATACTCTACAAAGCGTGGTCTAATGTCTGTCCTAGGTACCGTGGTATACCCCTGCAGTCACCTGTGTAAGTCACTAGAAAGATAAGCAACTAGGTTACCAGTGCGCAAACAGTCACCAGGCGGGTACAGTCGACAGTCGGGTGGACCGCAATGAGAAGGGTATCAATCCCAAAACCTATCAAGGGTATCGAAAGCAAGTGTTCCGGAAGACGGTTGAGGACCTCGAACGGATTTGAGACCCACGAAGATCTGTGGAAAATGTGATCAACGGAATCCCAATATAAGCCCTTTATATGCATTCCCCGCTACGCTCGATCTGGCTTTGGAGGGGTTATCTCCGCTACCTTTCCTTACGCGACCTCATGTTTAGCCCCTGTGTTAGAGGGGGGTCCTTGATAACTTTTACGATATTGGACTTTTAACACTCCCTAGCACAAACTCTTATGTTTGTTTTTGCAGCCTTGAAGAGTATTCTCTCCAATCCTGAGTTTTCTCTCCAATCCTAAATCAAGGCTCTAGCCTAGACTAGTTGATGGACCCTACAAACATAAAGTCTAGTTTTTTTTAATTAATCGTTATTTTTTGTGGTTATTTTAAGTCAGAGGAAATGAAAGTGAAACCAATGATGTTTTTAGAGACGAAAGGGAAGAGCATATAATGAAAAAGGAAACAAATCACTTCTTCAGAAATTCAATTTGCACACTCAAACTCTTTAACCAAACTTTTCAAAACTTTTTTCCTAAGATATTTTAACTACAAACTCAAACAAGCTTTCACTCGACTACGAGCTACTTATCTTCCTAAATCAATCAGCCAAGAACTTATGAAAACAATCTTTTTCCTGATGATTAATGCAAACCAAAAACTACTTAACCAAACCAAGAAATAAAAGATTTTTTTTATTATTTAATGCTCACAAAGAAAAAAGAAAAGAAAAAATGATGACAAGTAAAGACCAAGAAAAAATTATGGCCTAAGCGCAGATCGCAAAGAGTTACTAACAATAACACACAAGATGATTAAAGAAGACTCTCACACTTGTCTAAAAACCCTATGAAAGAAAAATTTGAGGAAAACTTTTAATGAAAAAGAAATCTATTGCGGTAATCAGACCTAAGTTATCGAATTCTATGACAGAGACCAAGATTAAATCGAGAAAATCCCTAAGAGGTATAACTCTTGATAGGGAAGAGGATGACTGCCTCTCCTTAAAAACAAAAAATCTCAGTAGGTACATTGTTGACAGTTCAACAACCAGCATGTGCACATGAGCTGTGTAAGGCCAAGGCGTGTGTACACGCGTGCAGGCCTACTACAGGCAGTGTGTACCTCTGCACCTCCTGAAAAAATGAAAAACAAGAAATAAAGCACTGACAAAGACTATTAGTATTGAGAACCAAAATCCATTGAAGACCCATAAACTTACTTTGACAGAAAAGAAAAGAAAAAAAATTGAGGAAAATTTCATAGAACAAAGCTAATTTGAGGTGGTACCTAAGCTACAAACTGAAAAAAAACAGAGACTAGAATGAGATCCAGAAAACCCCTAAGAAGGATCACTTCTGACAGGGAAGAGGATGACTGCCTCTATAAAAAAAAAAATTGAACTCAAATACGCAACTGACACTTCATCAGCTAACGTGTGCACGCATGCTGTGTGAAGGTAGGGCGTGTGTACACGCATGTGAGCCTTATGCTGGATGTGTGTACCTCTGTGACTTTCGAAAAAGAAAATGCAGCCAAGCAAAGAAAGCAGGGAGTACTAGTATGGAAGACCAGAATCCCTACTAGCTCAAACTCTTGTAGAAACTCAGAAAAAAAGGTGATGAAACCAATTTAAAAAATACCCAAAAGTATCCCCAAAAACCCTAGAGAGCTCCCCAGTATGGTCACCAATTCTGTTGTGGGTGGGAAATCCCCCTACGAACTAGCATTAGGGGTTTTGTAATGCATGTAGAAATGACCTAAAGTCTCCTACGTTTTACCATCATCCCAATCATAAACCCCATTATTCATATGTAAATACAAGGTTAAAAAGATCAAGTTATTGTACCTTAGTTTCCATGTTTGATGTTGATCCTTTTCACGTTTGGTTGCTCCTTGACTGCAAGTCTCCTCCCAAAGCTGACCTGCATTCACAAACAGACAAACAAAGAACTCCAAACATGCATGTGGTCTATGGACTAATGGGTTAAAGATTCTATCAAAATATAATCAATATTAAACATTAACAATTTCATATGGTGGGACGGGAAAAGTACTTCTTTTATTAATCTCACAAGAGTACCCTTCTTTTATAGGCTAGAAAGGGATAGGTATTTGGTCGAGTGATCGGCTATGGGCGATCGAACGGTTTAGTTAACTTACCCAAAACTGTTTGTTTCGTCTGCAACTTTTCTTTTTTCGTGCTTTTGTAGGTACACACAGGCTGTAGTGGGTTAGCTAGCATGTACATGTGTGCAGTAGTAGAGAAGGGCATGTGTGCCTTTAAAAAGGGTGTTTTTAAGAAGATATGTTTAGTAGTGGCTTGGAAAAGAAGGAATATGAGATGGCTTGATGCCAGGTAAGCATGTCTGGTGCAAATTAGGGTTATAAAAATCCTTAATTTAGACTTGATGGTATCCAGACCTCAAGTCAATCTTGGAGAAAATTGTAGCACCCCTTAACTAGTCAAGCAAGTCATCGATCCTTGGCAAGGGATACTTATTCTTAATGGTCATCTTGTTAAGTTGTCTATAGTCTATGCACAACCTGAGTGTGACATTCTTCATTTTCACAAATAAGGCTAGTTCTCCCCATGGGGACACACTAGGCCAAATGTAGCCTTTGTCCAACATCTACTTTAGCTCTAGTTTGAGCTCAACTAGCTCTGGTGTACCCATTCTATAGGGTGTTCTAGACACTGGCACTGCTCCTGGTACAAGTTCTATTGAAAAGTCAATATCTCTTCTTGGAGGTAGACCCGACCCCTCTTCTGGAAACACATATTTATATTCTCTTAATATGGGATGGTCCTCTAGGATTGGTTTATTTTTCTCAATAGAGTTCAACACTTGTATTGCATACAAAGGGCATCCTTTTCTGCAATACTTCTTCACTTGAAGGGTTGACATTTGTCTCACTAAGACAGGATTTTGAATTCCTTGTAGGGTCATTTTTCGCCCTTCTTCATCTTCACACTCCAAAGTTTTATTGTAATAGTCAAACTTGGTTTTATGGGCATCCAACCACTCCATGCCAATCAACAGGTCATAGGATCATAAAGGGATCATGTTTAGGGTTCCTTGGGTGGGTAACCCATTCATAATAAATTGGCATGCTGGTATGACCTATGTTACCTTTCTTTTAGTTCCAGTGGCTAGTTGTACCAACCATGATTTAGCATGTTTTAATTATTGTAATTTACATTTCTCAACAATTTGAGGGGAAACATAACTCAAATTAGAACCAAGGTCAATTAAAATGGAAACTAGATGGTTGGAAATCATACCTTCCATCTCCACCACTAAAGCTTGGTGGTCAACTTGTCTATTATCCAAGGTTGCATGAATTTTTGGCATGCTCCTATCCACATCGTTGACTGTGGTAGCCTCTTGGATGTTGTGGACCCTCCTATTATTTTGTTTCCTATGTGGACAGTCCCTCAACAAATGTTCTTCCCCACAACCCCAACATTTCAAGGGTTCTCTCTTTGTGTTATCAATCTTACCTGGGGCTGCTCCAAAGGGTTTATTATCACTATGAGATGGGAATTTCTGTTGATATACACTTTTAGTAGGAAGGCTCATCTTAGAACTTTTCCCATGGTTCTTAAATATTGAGGATTTAAACCCCTTCTTCTTGAATCCCGAATTACTTTTCTTCTTCTAGTCCTCACGAGGTTTTGTCTTGTTCTTGAATTTCTCATAACAATACCTTGCCTTCTGGATAGTGTCTTCTAAATTCTTTGGCTCATCGAATTCAATTATGTATCGGAAGGACTTAGGCAATCCACTAATAAATAATTGCATTTTTACCTTTTCATCCTTTATGTAGGGAACATACCTTATCATCTCAAGAAATTTTTTGATATGTTCATCTATTGTGAGTTCTCCTAGCTTGAGTTCGTAGAACTCCTTATTATTCCCATCAAAGTATTTCTCTAACAGATACTTCTTCTTGAAGTATTTCTCAAAGTGTTTCCATGGAAATTCCTTCTCATGGATTCCTTTCACATTCTTAAGGTCCTCCCACCAAATGGAGGCCTTTCCATTCAGATTGAAAATGTCTATTCAAGCCTTTAAGTTTTCAGAGTAGTCATGGACTCTGAAGTACTTCTTCAAGCCAAGTAGCCAAACTTCTTCTTCTTCCCCCTTCTTAATTTCTCCATCGAAAGTGGGTGGGTTGGATTTCTTAAACTCTTCAGGGTCATGGCTCTTGGAATGTTTCCTCTTCTTTCTTCTCCTCTGGGAATGTGAACTAGTTTTGCTACTAGAATATTCCTTGGAGTTGTCAGTTTCCTCACCAGAGGATTCTTCCAATGAGTGTCTCTTGGATCCATGTAGGGCCTTCTTTGAGGTGATCCTCCTTATGTGGCCACTTTTAGGACCATTCTTTCATATGTCATGTGGACTTGGAGTTTTCTTAGTATGATGTCTGTCCACATCACTGGCTGCTGGTCCATGTTGTAGCTGCCTTTGTATATATGATAGGATTTGCAATAGGACTGCATTAATTTTAGTTTGTTTTCCTGTTCTTTTATCAGTCTTTCATTGTCATCCTTACAACTCTGTAATTACACCATGAGGCTTCTTATAGTTTCAACCAAATATGGAGGGGTTTCCACCGCCCTCCTGTCATCATATTATTCCTCTCTATTGTGGGAGATTTCTCACAATTCATTATGTGTCACCATCCTTCACACGGTAGTTTTCCTGCTGTCCACTCACTGATTAAGTGTTGATAAAACATTTTTTGTTAGTTAATTATTTACTAGTTTATGCACATCACACAGTTCATATTTTTCAAAACATATAACAACATCACAAAGTTTCATTCCTTTCTTCAGCAGTGGTTTAGATAAAAAAAAATTATG
Source organism: Picea sitchensis (assembly GCA_010110895.2). Lineage (NCBI taxonomy): Eukaryota > Viridiplantae > Streptophyta > Pinopsida > Pinales > Pinaceae > Picea > Picea sitchensis. The sequence continues at coordinate 15,843 of SNQJ01S0013721.1, read as the reverse complement.
AATGGGGTAAGATAGGGTGTTACCCCTTAAAATTTATCTAATAATATTTTTATGTGACTCGTTCATGAGCCCAAGTAGGACAAGTGTTGTTTCCTTCTCTAATACCAACTTGTAACACACCCAGCCCCTAAGTACCACTTTTAGGGATGAGGCATCAAAATTCCAGCTTCCTTAATCATGTTGAATCCTCTTCTTCTCATCAAGAGATATCTAGCAACTGCTACCCTCATCGAATCCGAGCTATGGATTGGGAGTTATTCCCTTCCAAATCTCGTCAGGCATTATTAGTCAAGGGCCATGTGGCATCCATGTGGGTTCCTCTCATTCGTACCATCCCAAGTTTCCCAAAGTCCCGGAGCTCCCTAGCACTCCTTCATCTATGGTGGAAATCCATCCACTATTAAATCCACCGATGGAAATTTGTCCTCGTTTAACGTACTGATTTACGAGAATTCATTGTTCGACACTTTAATGTTGGATGCCCCTTTTTTCTTTATACGTGCATGTCCTCTGGAGTCCAAAAATCCTGAACTCATGAAGGACCCCGAAATATTTCCTCATGGCTCTGACCTTCAACCCTTTCGGCTTATCTAAGATACTACACCCCAAACCTATGGATTTACGAAGCCCTGAACTCTCGAAGGTTATACCCTTACACGTGATGGAAAATTAAATACAGAGGCAAGGAAATTTGGGTCCCTAGTACTCCACCCATTATTAGGCCAAGATATTATGTGCTCGGGGGATGACACGCGACAAGGCAGAGATGTAACATGCCCCCATCAATGGGTGACACATGTCACGTTCTAATGGGCACATAGTTTATGTGAAAAGCACGAATCAAGGTGACACGTGGCACGTTGAACGTGGATCCAGATCACCCTGGTTGATGTTAGTGTGCCACATCACTCCAGACTGACAACCTTCCAACACCCTTTATATCCCACGGTCAAGATGTGTCCACGTAGATCCATAGATCTACGGCCTCTGTTACTTCGTAACTTTGGTGTTTAGGGAATCCGCTGTGTAAATTCCCCTTTTCTCCCAGAGTGATCAATGTCGGGCTGACCATGGTCTATATCTAACAGTCAGGAGGGATCCTGAAGCATCCTTGGATCGACGGTTCGTGTTACTTCACAACTTTGTCATTCGGGGGTTTCACCCGCCTGACACTCCCTTTCTCCTCGAGTGGTCAACTCTTGACTGACCACGAATTAGATCTAACGATCATGGGAGATATTGAAGCGTCCCCAAATCTACAATATTTGTTACTTCGCGAGTTCGACGTTTGAGGGTTCTACCTGCTTAAGACTCATTTTCTACCGGAGTATGACTTTGTCGAAGTGCTATGTGCAAATCCTCCCACTGGTTGATTGGACAGTTGGGAGGAGTTCTCAATGGACTCCCAGATCCATGACTCACATTAATTCACAAATTCAACATTCGAAGGTTTTTGTGCTATGACACCACTATTCTCCCAAAGTTGTTAACGTCGGACTAATTACGACATAGATCAAACAGTCATGGAAGCTCCTGAGTATCCTTGGATCTACGGTTTGTGTTACTTCGTGACCACCAAGTGTGTAAGGGTTTAACGGTGGGACAGATCCCATGGTCACGGTTAAGGGAACCACTAGATGTTGGTCAACCTCACCAATAATCGCACCAGCGGGTTTCCTTTGGTTGTTTTCAAAGGTTGTAAAGTCATCACATCCAAGAGCTCTGAATTCTCAGAGTTCCTAAGCCAGAAATGCTTAGCTCCTTTCAGACCTAGTGAAGGGTTCCAAGGTCCCAATCATATGGATTCTCTGACAAGCCTTGAGGCTATATGCTCTACTCTTAGCCATTATTTGGTTAGGGCTGGGGACATGAGTCCTCGGTCACATAGACTGATGGTTTGAACGGAGCACATTCCATTCACAGAGCTTAAATTCTAAACAGGTAAAAGGTACCTTTTGAGGGACCAACGAGACTAAAAAATTACATCAAAGTCTGCCCTCACTCTTACCTTGTGAGACCAATCCTTGGGAAAATTCCCTTAAGGACTTTTCAACCAGTGCAGGAACCGTAAAATTATTTTCAACTTCATCTGAAAACCCATGTCTAATAATTCTCTTGTTGCTAAGGAGAGGAAAATAGAAACCATGCAATTACAAGGGCTCACAGAAAAAATAGTAATAATTTCTAATGATTAGTCAAAAAATGTAAATTTTAACCATAAACACAAACATTCAATCGTCACTTCCATTCTAGTACACAGAGTATAAAAATACTTATCAAGAAACTAGAATCGTGAAGCAACTGCTGAGTGGGGTTCTTGTTTCTAGCCAACCGTAGGCACAACCACTCCTGAATGGATTTACCGCTGGCCACCCCATAGCTAGACCATGATGATCTGAGAGAGACTCTTCTTTCTTGTTCAACGATAGTCAAGGACGAAGGTTTCTCTCCTCCTCCCACGAGAACTTGGAAAAATGGTTTTCTCTCCACCAAGCAAGGGGGGCTGCAACGAGTACTTTCTCAGTCACTCGCCTTCTCTGCAACCTCGTTTATTAGCTTGGACTAAAAACACTACCTTCAACTTCTTGCACCCAAATCAATTTTGTTTCTCATTTATTTTCAAAACCATAGAGTTGCATGCACTCTTCTCTTTCGGGAAGAATGATCTCTCGACTCCTCTTCCTCGCCTACCCCTTCTGCCCACAAATTCCCTTCTTTTCTTTCCTTCCTGAAAAATATTGTGTGGGTCTGATTCCCCAGTTCGTGGTCAAGTTAGGAAGTATTTCAGATGGGTACTCTTCCCATCTCCTCATTAACTCTTGATGTAACATCCCCAACCACCAACAGGCTCGAGTAACACTACTCAAACACCTTAACCTTGCTTCCTTTATTGCTCTGTTACCAATCTATAACGTACTCGACCATCCACAAGTTGGGCCACGCTGCTGTAGAACATATATATAACATGCATATTTAATGAATTTAAAACAATTATCACCGAGTTACTGCTACCATACAGACTCAAATAGAATTAACAACAATTCATACATGTAATGGAATACATGATACATTCAAGAATCACAGACATGCATGACATATATAAATACACACAGAATGATACTTATCTTTTAATTGGAGTAAAATCCACCAACTGCGTGCAGAACTTCCACGAACCTCCCAGCCTTAGACCATGTTTATCATCACTCTCAACAGTAGGTCACCCCCGAGTTGGGACTAAACTCCACTGGACAATGGATTTCTAGGCTAGGCAAGGTCAACAAGGAAGTCACACAGTTTCAGAGGAAGGATTCTCTCCCAGGAGCCACTTACACCCACTACTCACAGACTCTCATTCCCCACACGCCTATCCCACCCCAGGAGTATACACCTTCATTGTCACACACTCCATCGGATGCTTCACCTCCCTTTCCTTAGGCTTTATCAACAGGATGGACCAGAATTCTCAGAGCTTTGTAGCATCTACATGACTCCCTCTAGGAGAATTCACCTCCTCAGCACACTCTCTCACCTAGAGAGAGTTGCTCACAGGCCTGACAACCTACTTCTTTGATCCACAACCACTTCTCTCAACTGGAGAGAAATTTTCCCACAGGCCTGACAACCTGCTTCCTTAGTCAATATTCGACTCAGATCCAGCAAGATGAGGGAAACAACAACGGGTCAATACAGTTCAGGAAAAATAGAAGGCAGCAACCCAAAATGGTTAAGGTACGAACACAATTTTGGCCAGTGCAGACATGTTGGTTTCACAGGGTAACACAAGTCGGTTTTCCCCCTCCCATGAATGGTTTCTCGGATGACCGTGGATGTGTAGAGGTCGATGACAGAGGCCAATGAGTTTAGACGGAGGATGGAAAATGGAAAGCGAACCCCCACTGAGAATGGCCAGTGAACCCCCAACATGAGCCAACTATTCATATTTAACTACATGCGCCCAGGTCGACACATGTCTTCCTGGAGCTGCATGCACTCCACTTAGCATACATTCCTTTACCAAGAACTTAGGACAACACTTGGTCAATTGTCCACCTTATCCTTTTAGGAAATAATAATAAATTGTTATCCCCTTTAGAGGTAAGCCCCCTATCTTATCCCCTAGGCCCAAACAATTAGCCTCCTCCCTTACCCAACCTTGTGGAAGCTTAGTCCCCCATCACTCTTTCTTCATGTTTGGTCTACACACAGTGATGTTTATATTTTATTAATGATCTGCATAATTACATATACAAAATCAGGCTTATGGCCTTAAGCATCTAGGCTCTCTGGTCTACTAACACATAAGCCTACCAGCTTATAATTTCTTGGCTCACCAGCCTACAAAACATGTTTACAATTCATAATACAATTGGGGCTTGTCCTTGGGGTATTACAATCCCCTCCCCTTATTTTTTCATTGTCCTCAGTGCAACTTTTACATAGCATTAGCAAGATTTTCAAAATCTTCAAAAAGATGCGGGTATTCTACCCTCATGGCATCCTCATGCTCCCATGTCACATCCTCAGGACCATACCAGGTCCACCAAACCTTTGCAATCCATATGGCTCAACTCCGGAGTTGTTTTCTTTTCTAGTCGAGTATACGCATCGGATGCACCTATAAGACACCTTCTTGCTCCACCTGAATCACATTCCAATCAATCACATGGTTAGGATCAGGTATATATTTCTTAAGCAATGAAACATGAAACACATTATGTACAATCATGGATGTAGGAAATGCAAGCATATATGAAATGTAACACCCTGTTTCCCCCAATCTGTAAAAATAAATATACTGGCCAAGAACTATGGCAAACTCAAAGATGTGAATGTGTGATTTGAATGGACCTTAGTAGAAAAGGTCCATGAATGTAAATAATGTTAT
>SNQJ01S0013721.1:0-10547 GCA_010110895.2 Picea sitchensis | reverse complement strand
AAATTCAGTATTCAAGTTTGTTCTCAGGAAATCTATTCTCTTAATTTATCTCAAGTAATGCCCTGAATAGATCTTTCCACAGGGAGACCCTCTTTAAAAGTTTACCCAAGGATCTGCCAGAGGATTTTATGACATATGTCTGAAAAACCCGGCATGAGAGAGAGTGGTATTCTCAGACTTCAATATTTAGGAGTTTCGGCACGTGGGGTATCTAGGTGCGAGTCCTTTTGTACTCGCGAGTCCCGAAACCTCGACCCACAAAATCCTGAAATGACAGTGTGTGGAGGAATTAAGGACCTTTCGGTGGTTCGGTAACCAGGATACCCTCCCTCTTGCTAAATGCATGAATGAGATCCTTTTGGAGGATCTAAGGTCTGTTACAACCGTTAAATTGGATGAAGGAACGCAGGTGTTAATGCCTCGACACCTCTTTAACCTTCGTAAGTAGCGACGAAATCAAGACCGTCAATCCCAAAACCCATGGGAGCGCATGGACCGTCCAGCTGTAGAGTGCACGTGGCGGTCGGTAAGTGTTTTGGCGTTTCGGCATCCGGGGGGACTAGAGGGAAAGGACCCTTGTCCTCACGACTTGCAAAATCCCGACATACGAAACCCCGAAATAACGGGGCTGGACAAGTTAAAATGATTCGGTATTTCGGCACCCAAGATGCCTAGAGGCAAGTCCCTTGTACACGCCAGTCCCAAAATCCTGATCGGTGAAATCCCGAAAGGAAAATACACGAACATGTTACGATATTTCGGTATTTTGGAAATCGAAATACTCAAGGGCATATTCCCTCGTACTCGCAAGTCCCGAAACCCTGACTTGCAAAATCTTGAAATGAACTAGCATGGATGAGTTGTGATGTTTTGGCATTTTGGTACTTGGGACACCTAAGGGTAAATTCCCTTGTATTCGCCAGTCCTGAAATCCTGATTAGCGAAATCCCAAAATGGTCTAACATGGATTTGAATCCTGATATTTCAGTGTTTCGACATTCAAAATATCCAAGGGCAAAGTCACTTGTACTCGCAAGTCCCGAAATCCTGACTTGCAATATCCCGAAAGATGGAGTGTGGAAAAGTTATCATATTTCGGCACTCGGGGCACCTAAGTGTGGGCCCCATGTGTTTGCCAGTCTCAAAACCCCCGACTCGTGAAATCCCGATGGATGGATTCCCAAAATAGTGAAGCATGTTAGAGTTTAGTTTTTCAGAGTTTCGGCTCCCGGGAAACCCAGGTGCCAGACCTCCTGTCGTCGCACATCTCGAAATCCCGATGGAGGAAACCCCAAACTAGTGAAGCATGTTAGAGTTTGGTGTTTCGGAGTTTCGTCTCCCAGGAAACCCAGGTGCGAGACCTCCTGTCGTCGCACATCCCGAAATCACGATGGAGTAAAACCCCGAAAGGTGGAAGGACATGTTTTAATCTGAGGCATTTCTAATTATGACAAACTATTGGTTCCCTTTGGATTTCGACACTTCGAGAGACAAGAGGGAAAAGGAAATACATGTATCATGATTTCCTGAATCGCGAAATCCGACGAACACCTCTCTGATAAGACCAATGGTCATAGTCGCCGATCATATGAGTGCAGTTAAGGGATAGCAGGGTCTGTATCAGGTCCCATAGGGATTCGAGAATTCTGTTCATCGGAGAAAAGATGAAAAAGACCAAAAATTTCCGAATTCCATAGTGGGTGTGTTACATGCAACTGGTCCAATCCTTTCTAGGATTTCAAATGGCCCACAAAATCTGGCCGTCATCTTGGAACAACTTCCCAGCTTCAGGGAACTTCTGCTAGTTTTCAATTTCAAGAAAACATGTTCTCCCACTTTAAACTCTTTGTGGGTTCTCTTTTTATCAGCATAACTTTTCTACCTATCTTGGACAGCTTTCAAATTTTTCTTAATCTTCAACATTTTCTCTTCCATTTCCTTGAGAAACTCTACCCAACTATTTCTCTATCAGCTGGGTTATCCCAGCTTATTGGAGTGTTTCACTTTCTTCCATAAAGTGCTTCAAATGGGCTCATCTTCAGTGAGGTTTGATACCCATTGTTATAGGCAAATTCTACCAAATGTAGGTAGTCTTCCCATTTGGATGGTTTTTCCATCACATACATCCTTAGCATATCTTATATCACTTGGTTCACCCTCTATGACTGCCCATCTGACTCAGGATGATAGGCTGTGCTGAAGTTTAGATTCGTTCTGAACCCTTTGAATAACCCCTTCCAAAACTTTGAGGTAAATTTTGGGTATCTATCAAACAAAATTGTCTTGGGAATACCATGCAATCTTGTTACTTACCTCATGTAGATATCGACAACATTAGTGACCTTGTGAGTGATATTTAATGGAATAAAATGGGTAGCTTTAGTAAGCTTATCCACCACCACCATGATGGAATCATGTCACTTGTTTGTTATGGGTAATCATGTGATTAAATACATTGTCGCCACTTCCCACTTCCACTCAGGAATGGGTAATGGCTCCAGCAACCCTGCTGGGTGTCTATGCTCAGCCTTGACCTTCTGACACTCCATACATCTAGTGATGTATTATTCAAATTCATTTTTCATACCTAGCCAAAAGTATTGGATCTTGACTGCTGCCACCATTTTCTGATAGCCAGGTTTCCCAACATAAGGCACATTATGCATTTCCTTCAAGATCATAATTCTCAATTCTTGAAAATTTGGTACCTAAATTCTATTTTCGTACAAGAGTGTTCCATTAGTTCCCAAATTATAATCTTCCACTTTCTGTAGCATCATACCTTGTTGTAGATTTGCTACCAATTCCATGTACTGCAAATCTGCATTTGCAGCTTCCAAAAATTTTCCTTTAATATCAGTTTGATACATGCTAATGGCCATAGCATGTAGTTCTTGCACTCTTCTGCTGAGTGCATCAACCACTTTGTTCTTCGTTCCTTTGATATGCTTGATATCAAAGTAATACTCACAAAGAAATTCCAACCACCTACTATGCCTAGCATTCAAGGTTGGCTGATAAAATAGATACTTTAGACTATGATGGTCTGTCATGAGTTCAAATCTCTTTCCCATGAGGTAATGTCTCCATTTCTTTAGAGTGTGCACTATGGCTGCCAACTCCAAATCATGAGTTGCATAGTTCTTTTCATTCTCTTTCAATTTTCTGGACTCATAACATATTACAAATCCATTATGGTTGAGGACTCCTCCCAATCATTTTTTGCATGCATCTCTGCAAACCACTAAATCCTCACTTGGATCTGCAACCCGCGGGATTGGAGAACTGGTTAACAATTGGTTCAATCTGTTTGCATAGGGGCAGACCCAGGGTTCAATGCTACAACAATGCACCAACAAATCCCTAACTACCGGCCCTTTCGACAACACCTGCGAAGCAGATGAAGTCTCACCTGAGGTAGAGGCAGGGGTGGTTGCGAGACTCAGGTGTTTGCAACCTTATATGGGACATAGATCTGTGATTATGATACTTAACAGGGCACTTAGCAATGTCATCTTGTTATTATACAACCAATATCTACTTCGCAGAGAAGACATAGCATTGCAACATTCACACTGATATAATGTATTTAATCACTTAGAAAAGGTAAATAGATCAGATCTAGTAGATCAAGCACTAAGCATACTCATAGAAGTCAGATCTAACATTCTTACACATCATTAGTATAAATCATGAACAGATTTATCTATCTCTATCAAATCATTTAGCAAGAAAGTCATAAACACATTAAGACAAGCACAAAGCATAACAACATAGTGTTTACGTGGTTCACCCCCACCCTAGGGCTACATCCACCAACTCTTCTTCTTTATTGTCTTCATTCAATCGGTTACAAGAACAGAGCCTCAAAACCCTACTCCGCACAGGACAAAAGATCTGCGTAGCTTGCTAGATCCTTCTTCCTTGTGTTATAGCACTAAGCCTTCCACAATATGCTACAACGACCTGCACTTAGCTCTGCAAGTCTCTTTACGATCATGCACAAAGCACTTACAAACTCTACTTGCACTTAGCATACATTCACATCACATAGATGCACCACTTCTCTTCTATCTATCCTAAGCGTATATTTATATATTACAAAATAGGCCTAAACATGGGTAAACCTATGGGCCGACATCCCATTCCCGTTACATATTCCCAAAAACCCAAAAATGACCCAAAAAGGGGTTAATATCGCATGATCTCTGCTTCATCTTGCGCTCCTCCTTCGACAGGCTGTCGAAGTCCCAAAAATAGGTCAAGCTTGACTAGATATCAACAAAACTTGGTCAAGGGCCAACAGGCCCCCAACACTCACCTATGACTCGTCCTGAGTCACTCTGGTCTGACTAGTTTTGCCTCGAACGCCTCGAGCTTGGCTTGAGCTGCTTCGACTTGCTGTTGTTCTATGTGATCTTTTTCAACAAATTCTTGAATGACTGCATCATTCACAGGTCCTTTTAGGTGTTGTTCTGTCGCGATGCTAACCTGCTCCAGTTTTTCTCCCTAGCCTTCTACCTCTGTAAACAACTGATTGGCCTTATCTTGTACCGTTTGGAGTTTTTGAGTTATCTCCATAACTCTACTTTGGATATTATGGATTTTCTACTAGGCGGTTCACTTCTCTTGAGATCTCTTCATTCTGTCTACATCTGACAGGGCCTTCAGCTGCGCTTGTAGTGTGTTTGTGTGCTGCTTCGCTTCCTGGAGCTGCGACTCCAATGCCTGTAACTCTGGGTTCTCAGTGATGTTCTCATATGTTTGGGCACTATGATTACTTAGTTGCTTGCACTCCAGGGAAAGAGCTTTCAATCTCTCAACTACGCTCCGGGCAGTTGCTTCCCTTTGGTCTCTTACATCTTGTGGGGTCTCGGGCACTGTGCGTAGCTCTAATTTTGCTATGTGTTGTTGTAGTTGTTGAATCACTTCTTCAAGTTGTGACACCTGCTGTGGGAATCTCTCTTCGGCATTTACTTCAACAACTATCACAGAGCGAAGTTCTCTGTTGACCCTTTCCTTTACTTTGAGTTGCTCCGCGAACAACTGTTCCTTGCTTTGTTGCAACTGTGCTCTCTCTTCATCTCACTTCGCTTGGAGAGCAATCTTTTCCTATCCTGCAGCACTAAGTTGCTCTAGAAGGTCTTCTTGTACTTGTGCTAAAGCCTTGGTGGCTTGTGTTGTTTCCTCCTTTGCTCGTCGAAGGTGAGCTTCGACTGTGTCAGGGATTCAGTGGAGTTGAGCTGACTCATCTCCCAGTTCTAGTGTTTCCAATGGAAGATGTGTAGTGGAGATTGTGCAACTGGACTGTAGTGCCTGCTTCACCCCTTGGAGTTTAGCCTTAATTCGATTGTATATCTCCTCCTGTTGAGCCTCTTGATTCTCTAATATCTCCAGTGAAGCATCGTTCAGTGCTGCTACAATGAAATTGAAGTCATATCAGGTGAGAGTAGTCTACATTTTGGTCATAGATGCTCTTGATTTCTTCGGAGAAGAAGGCTTCGGGGGGGGAAACCTTCCTTTTCTTCGAGGGGTCCTCCTCATCTCTAGGCGGTGTAACCTTGCCTTTCTTCTGTTCAACTTCTACGCCATCTATCTCTTCACCATCTCCTCCTTCTCAGGTGATATGGAAGCAGTCTTTGTTGAGGTATTGCTTACGTCTTGGGCTTCTTCATTCTTCTTTGTCTTGCTGGGTCCAGGTGTATCATGCGCTACTTCTGGACTGTCAATATCAGATATCTCCACAGGGTCTGCTGGAATGAGGAGGTCCGCCGACCAGTCCTTGGTGATTTCTTCTAAGTCCTCCTCTATTAGCTTGTAATAGGACTGAAGTTGTTGTGTGTGCTTGTCAGTGTGCGCTGTGATGTAAATAAAATTGCGGTCTGCGCTAAATTTCATTAAAGGGAGAAACCTGTGTAAAGTATTCGGAGTTATGCAAGGCACGGATTATATGGCTACCTTCAACTGGTTGTAATAGGTATGGAACATGAAATTTGACTTCCATTTCTTGTTCATGTCACTGGAATACCACAATGTACTGAACTTCGCGGTCAGAGGTTCAAAGGGCTCGATGTTTAGGAAGGTCACGCCTTCTGGCATCTCCCATGCGATGAAAGTGTTCAGGATTAGAAACCAGCTGAAGTGGAACTCATATCCTTGATCTCGCACTTCCCTACAATCAAGTTCCAATTGGTTCACGAGGTACTTCACCCAATTCATTTGTAGGCCCTTCACGCACTTCCCTACGAGGTCAACTACAAAACCAGTCACTTAGGTGGGTCGGTTCTTGCAGACTAACTTTCTTGCGATCAATTGACAGGATAGGCGCACTGTGTTTCTCTATATAGAGGCTACTTTGTAGCCTCAGATGCCCTTATAGACATCACCGTAGGTGTCCTTGATCCTTTGAGCTAGAGTGCGATCCATTTCTTTTCCAGGATATAAATTTTGTGGGTCAGGTCCTTGCATGCTCAGCCCTGTGATCTGAATGATCAACGTCGGATCCACTGTTATACGGTGGTTTAACCACAAGTATCCGCCATGGTAACAGGACAACAGCAACTCGACGCATGCATTCACTTCTTGGTGCCTTCCGAAGTGAGGAATCTTTGTGACATTGAGCAGTGTGGACTGTATGAGGTTCATAGTCCATGACTAGGGAACTATCTTTGAATTCTTTCCCTTTGTTCTGATCAAGTACTTATGTGGGGCGAGCATGTTGTAGACCTTCCTATCGCCGAGGTTGAAGTCACTAAACTTCAATGCTGCAATCTTTCTTGATCTATGTGAATTGTGCATATCCCTTTCGGGAGGTATGCAGTGACCAAAACGTACGAAAATTCTCTAGGCACACTGTCTCGATTGATTGCACCGCTCAGAGGTGGTAGAAAGGCGGGTAAAATGCTCAGAATCAAATTAGCATTCGCGAGATCGTCTCTGTGCTTGGTTCATTTTTCATCGGCTAGATGGGATGGTCCGGCTCGAGTAGTGGATGGAGATGCTTGCACTGTTCTTGTGGATGAAGCATGGATACCTTCAGACATCGACATGACTTTCTCAGTCATCAATTCGATCAAAACTTCTTCAACAACTTTCTCTGCAGCGCTCAAATATTCCAACATACGCACTCGAGGTGAACAATCACAGGTTCGGGGAATAACTTAGATACAGTAATGAGATAGAGAGAAAGAGTGCAATGATCACTATATAAAATCGGCTTAGTCTGCGGTCTCTAATTCTCAATTGGAAAAAGTGTTCTTGATGTGTGGCGCAGCGGGATAAATAGGGAACTTGACAACGGTTCGCTTGCAACGAGTATGAGCCTCCATTAACTCTTGTTTGGTCCATTATGGCGTGGTCCAACGGTCTGATGGCGAACCATAATTTTCTTTCTGCCCGTTCGGAGAATCAATCGAATGGTTATAATGTCCCCAACGGCTATATTGCTTCATCATGGCGAAGTTCCATGTGTCATTGTTCTTATATACCAGCAAAGCTCCCATTTTTCAATTTTTTCATCTACGAAGTACCCTCTAGAACCTTCTACAACTTATCGATCTTAGCTCTCTTCTTACTTAACTTTCTATTTTTTTTCCAGTGAGCTTCATCTCGGTAGTTCTTTTTCCATCATAATTCTTATCTTCTTTGGTCATAGTCACTTCACGATGTTGATATTATTCCCTAGGGTTCCTAGATAATACTCCTTCTTTGTCTCGGGTAGGTACTCCAGTCTTCTGTGGATCCTCTAGTGTTCTCTCAACTTCGACATTTGGGTTGCTAGTGTTAAATAGCTTCGATCTGCTCTCATGTTCTTCAATTAAGTGTGCGATCCTTCTGGTCATGAAATCTTTTAACTCTTGTTTCTTCTGCTCCAAAAATTCTTCTTCTTCCTTTCGTCTGGCTTGATCTCTATCAATCCAAATTTTTCCTAGTAACATGGTAAATGGGGCGTTGTCTTCAATAAATTTAATAATCTCAAAATATTCTTCTGTCGAAGTTCCATTAGTGTTCATAGGTATGTGAGCGATCTTCCCACATAGGTTTATCATCTTTCCTATGAATAGTCCTATTCCTCATAATGAAGGGATCATAGCTGGCTTCCCAAGTTCTTTCTTTCATGATATTCAACTATGTTTCTTCATCCATAACACAGTCAATGTTGAAATCTCCTATTCTTACTTCAATGCATTATTTTTCCTTGAATATCTCTGATAGTCTGACATGTCGATGGTCATTCAGGGTTTCATTTATTTGCAACAATACTTTCTCTTATTCTTTCTGGGGTTCTACCATTTTTGGATCTGCCTTAGGGTTGTCTTTATTCAGATTCATTTCTTCCAGCTTAGCAATCATTCTAGGGAAATCCAACACTTCATGGTCCATAGCTTTACAACAAAGACAACTAGGCATTTTCCCAGGACATTCCTTATCAATATGTCCCGGTCTTCTGCAACTATAACAGAGGGTTAATCATCTCTTTCTTTTAAATGATCCCCAGCTTCTCCTGTACTGCGCACTAGGATCATGGTAGCTAACTTGCAAAAAAATATTTCTAGGATCCTACATCCATTTGTTAATCCAAACATTCTTTCTATGCATAGGTATAACATATATTTCACTATTCTTATTATCTCTACTCATATCAAACCTTATTTCATCCATTAGTGCCCTAGTTTTCAAGCCAGGACAAACTCTATTAACCATACCTAGATCCATACTCTAGAAACAAAAATTTCCACTATCTTACTTCTACAGAGCATAAAGCTTTCAGATCTAAAAACTTTTCAATATTCTTACCTTTCTCAGAGCACAGAGCTTGCATATCTTACCTCTTTTAATCATAAATTCTCACTTTTACCTTTCTTAAAGCATAAAGCTTTCAGATCTCGCTACTTTCCTTCATATCTGACTTCTTTTCTTCATATCAGACTTCTTTTGTTTAGCACAGAGCTTGTAAATCAAGTAGAATAATGTGCACTAGAGTGACAGATCTATGCACAGAGCTTTCACAACTTCAGGACAAATCTTTGCACAAAGATCCTTCTCTCTCGGTCCCCGGCAATCACAGTTTCAGGTCCCGGGAACGAAACCATTTGTTGGCACATGGGCAGACCCAGGGTTCAACGCTACAACAACGCACCAACAAAGCCCTAACTACCTACCCTTTCGGAAACACCTGTGAAGCAGATGAAGTCTCACCCGAGGTAGAGGCAAGGGTGGTTGTGAGACTCAGGTGTCTGCAACCTTAACTGGGACACAGATCTGTGATTATGATACTTAACAGGGCACTTCACAACGTCAGCTTGTTATTATACAACCAATATCTACTTCGCAGAGAAGACATAGCATTGAAGCATTCACACTGATCTAATGTATTTAAGCACTTAGCAAAGGTAAATAGATCAGATCTAGCAGATCAAGCACTAAGCATACTCATAGAATTTAGATCTAACATTCTTACACATCATTAGCAAAAAGCATGAACATATTTATCTATCTCTATCAAATCACTTAGCAAGAGAGTCAAACACATTAAGACAAGAACAAATCATAACAACATAGTGTTTACGTGGTTCACCCCCACCCTGGGGCTACGTCCACCAACTCTTCTTCTTTATTTTCTTCATTCAATCAGTTACAAGCACAGAGCCTCAAAACCTTGCTCCGCACAGGATAGAAGATCTACGCAGCTCGCTAGATCCTTCTTCCTTGTGTTACATCACTAAGCCTTCCACAATCTGTTACAAGGACCTACTCTTAGCTCTAAAAGTCTCTTTATGATCATGCACAAAGCACTTACAGACTCTACTTTCACTTAGCATACATTCACATCACATAGATGCACCACTTCTCTTCTATCTAGCCTAAGCGTCTATTTATATATTACAAAATAGGCCTAAACATGGGTAAACCCATGGGCCGACATCCCATTCTCGTTACATATTCCCAAAAACCCAAAAAGGATCCAAAAAGAGGGCAAGATCCCGTGATCTCTGCTTTGACAGGCTGTCGAAGTCCCAAAAATAGGTCAAACTTGACCAGATATCAACAAAACTTGGTCAAGGGCCAACACAATCGTTGGAAGCTTCTCTCACATTCTTTTGTCCATTGAAATTTATTCTCCTTCCTTTGCTAGAAAGTGATGGGGTGAGCTATCCTTGAGAACCCTACAATGAACCTTCTGTAATAGCCATATAGACCCATAAAGGATATGAATTCTGTCACATTCTTAGGTGTTGACTATTCTCTAATGGATTCTATCTTCTCAAGATCCACAACTATCCCATCTTTTGAAATGATATGTCCCAAATAATGGATCTTCTTCTGATAGACTGATCACTTGCTCAATTTTGCATACAGTTGGTGCTCTCTTATCACTTGCAACACCATCCTCATATGTTGTTCATGCTCTTCCTCCGACTTGGAATACACCAGGATGTCATCCAAAAAGACTATGACAAACTTGTCAATATATTCCCTGAATACACCATTCATTAGCCACATGAAAACAACGGGTGCATTTGATAATCCAAATGGTACCACTGTGA
>SNQJ01S0013720.1:98024-111717 GCA_010110895.2 Picea sitchensis | reverse complement strand
TCCACGCTTCCGTCTTGTTGTCTTCTACAAAACTTCATAATTCTTTTTCCAATTTCCTCTTGATTGCTGACTTCTTTCTGTCTTTGCTTCTTCTAAGTCTCTTCATGATTGATTCGACTTATCTTGCAATAGCTTCCACATGATTTGTATTTCATCCTTTCATGTGTATTATCTAATGATATCCATTCTTATCTTGTTGTTATTCCATAGGTATATTTCTTCTTGGAACACATTATCTTCCAAGAGATAGATATACAACATATGTACAGAGACGATGCAAACAAGATATGTAGAAGAAATAAGAAAAGTATTGTCACCTTTAGGAGAAGAAGTCTCTTTCATCCTGCTTAATCTTCTTTGTAGGTTTATTTTCTTTGGAAATTGATGCTTTGTGTTTCTCCTTCCTTTTCCTTAGCTCAGGACAATGATTCTTGTAGTGACCATACTTTCGACAGTTGAAGCATTGTATTTCTGAAATGTCTTTCTCTTGATTTGGCTTCCTCCTTGACCCAAACTTCTTTTTTTTTCTGAAATTCTTGAATCTTGCTATGAAGGATTGATCATCGTACTTATTTTGGGGTTTCTCTTTTTCACTGATCCTTGATTCTTCTTGAGTACAACAAGTCCAAAGTTCTTCAAATGTTGGATACTCCTTCCTTCTGTTCATGCTTGCGGAAAATGCATCCCACATCTTGGGAAGACCATTGAGTACTATGTTTACCAACTCCTTTTCTGAGATGATCTCTTCAATAGCTTGTAGTTGATCTCTTAACTGATAAATTCTCACAAAATATGATGTTATTTTGTCATCATCATTCATCTTTATGTCACGGAGCTCATTCTTCAGACTCATTACTTGTCTAATGTTTCTGACTAAGAAGAGGTTTGTTAGGGAATCATACATCTTATTCGATGAGTCAAGATGGGAGATGTAGGATATCAAGTGGTATTTGATAGAATCCACTATGATACTCATAGCATTGATGTCACTGTCTTTGAACTTCTCCATAGTTGCAACGTTCTATGGTTCCTTCTCTTTCCCTTCTTCAAACTCTGGTTTCACGATATCCAACACTTTATTCTTGGAAAGGATGAGATCAATCCTTGTCTTCCACGCTCTGAAGTTAGAGGATCCATCTAAATTGTTCTCTGATTTCATAGAATAAGTCATGGTTTCTTTGACTTGGTCAAACCCTAGATTTTACCACAAACTCAAACTTCACATCTTGGCTTGTTGAGAGTATCAGGAGATGCGCTAGGTAGGGTGCACTGATCTATCTGGAGATTAGGTAATCCCTTCACTTAAGGTGCCTCAACAAGAGGATTAGGGTTTCTGCAACTGCTCCTTTTAGTAACCCTAGCGGTAGTGTCTTGGAAGTTGCTTCTGCTAGTAACCCTAACGGTAGTTCCTCAGTGAGCTCAATATCCTAGCAGCTATGTTTCCTTCCAGCGTTTAGAATGAATGAAGGACATGTGGGCCCATAACCTGTTAGAATATGAAATATGTGTGCTCTTTTTACCATTGGCAATACCCTTGTCACCCAACCATAGGCCGAAGCCACCCTCCGAGCACCTTAACCTTGACAGAGAATCACTCCAGAATAAAACCCTAGGCTAGATATCCAAACAAAGGGTAGCACACCTTTCCCCAAGGATAGCACATCAAGAAAGGCTGATCAGATGTTCCAAACACTATCCAAGAGATAGTCCAAGACAAAACGTAATTTCTAGATGCAGCAGCTGCACCGATAGCTCTCCTCAAACCTACACACAAAACTGAGCACTACAGTGCGCACCAGTTGCTACTCTACAATTTTTGAGAATGTGACAAATGAGAACTGGCACCTTGTATTTATAGTAATCTGGTAGACTTACTGGGGCCGACTTCTCCTTCTGGGTATTGTATATTCAGTATATTATTATTTCTTATGGCCGACTTCTTCTCTTGGAGGCTAATAACCTAATATAAATTATCTTCTTGAGCCGACAAGTCTTCTAGGGTTATTAGCCAACTCATTGGGGTTTCTTCTTGCTTCACGGAGTATTATATTCTTGTCAGTTTCACACGTGGAGGTAATACCTCCCGCAACTACCATAATATCAACAGGTAAACCCCCCCCTGCACTCCCCCACATGGAGGAGTGTATATTCTTTCAGGGTGTAAATTATTCATGGGGAATAAACACGGATGAAAACAAAGACCTATGAATTAGGAAGATAATCAGGCTCCACAACCAATAATCTCCCACTTGGATATTGATCTCAACAACTCCACCGTTGTTGTATCTGTTGGACTATTATCCTTCTTGGACCTGGAAAATTTCTCATCTTCATATTCATGCTTGAATACCAACTGAAACTGAGAAGGAACTCAGATTCTCCCTGGTTACTCCCTTAGTTAACATGTCTAGAGGATTTTGGCTAGTGTGTATCTTTTCCAACTTCAAATGTCCATCTTCCAATACGGATCGTATGAAATGGTACATGAGTTGTAAATGATTAGTTTCTAATGGAAGGTTGAGTTCTTTGAATTATGAATGGCACTCTCACTGTCAAATTACAACCCGTTATTCTCCTGCTTATTTTCCAATTCCTCCATAAACCTTTGTAACCAAATCATCTCTTTACTAGCCTTTGTAGAAACAACATACTCTGCCATTGTTATTGAAAGTGAAACAACCTTTTGCAGTTTCAAAATCCAACTTGTTGTTGTTCCACCTATAGTAAAAAAAATACCCTGTGGTTCTCCTCCTGCTATCTTTATCAGAGTGGAAGTACCTCTCAAATGCTTGAGAATCCACTTTAAATTCCTCTTACCTAGATTTTTCATATACCTACTCACAACTCCCACTGCATGTGCAATATTTGGTCTTGTGCAAACCATTGCATACATGAAGCTGCCAATTGTTGATGAATAAGAGACCCTCGACATGTATTCTTTCTCCTCCTGTGTCTTGGGACACATTTCCTTAGTTAATTTCAAATGGTTGGCCAAAGGTGTACTAACTAGTTTTTCATTCTTCATTCTAAACCTATCCGACATCTTCTCTATGTACTCACCCTGAGACAATGTTAATTTGTGATTTTTCCTATCTCTTGTTATGCTCATACCAAGAATTTTCTTTGTGGCACCCAAATCCTTCATCGCAAATGATTTAACTAATTTCTTCTTGAGGACATTTATATTGTCCATATTTGACCCTGCAACAATCATGTCATCTACATACAATAGCAAGATAATATAGCTTCCATTTTCTAGCTTTTTAAAATAAACACAGTGATCAGAATGACATCTACTATAACCTTGTTCTTCCATAAACCTGTCAAACTTCAAATACCACTTCCTTGGAGATTTATTTAGACCATACAATCTCTTATTCAACCTGCATACCAAATTTTCCTTCTCTTTGACCTCATACCCCTGTGGTTGTTGCATATAAATCTATTCCTCCAAATCCCCATGGAGAAAAGTTGTTTTTACATCTAATTGTTCAACATGCAAATCTTCTATTGCAAAAAGACTTAAAATAGTCCTAATTGAAGTCATTTTAAAAACAAGAGAAAATATTTCATCAAAATCTATACCTTTCTTTTGTGCAAACCCCTTTAAAACAAGTCTAGCCTTGTACCATTTTTTTCCTCCATCTTCTTCCTTCAACTTGTAAACCCATTTATTATGCAATGCTATTTTTCCTACAGACAACTGAACCAAGTCTCATGTCTAGTTATTTACCAAGGAGTCAATTTCCTCTTTCATGCTTTTCTCCCACTTATTTTTGGTGTCTACCTGCATTGCCTCTTCATAACATTCTGGTTCACCATAATCAATCAACAATAAATGATACAATGAAGGAGAGTATCGTTCAGGGGGTCTACTTAACCTGGTAGATATTCTAACAAAACTTGCAAGAGTTTGAGGTACATGTTGATCCTGTTGTTGTACATTTTGATTTTTTGGTACCTTTGGAGTTTCTTTTTCAGTGATCTCATCAATCACTGTGTATTATGGATTTTCTTTTTCCTGTTTCTTTCCCTGCAAATGATCTTTGTACATGACCTTCTCATTGAATATGACATCTCTTCTCCTAATGATTTTTTTATTTTCATAATCCCATAAGAGATAACCAAAATCATTAACATCGTATCCAATAAAGGTACACTTCTTGGATTTTTCCTCAAGCTTTGTTGTATTTTCTTTATCAATATGGACAAATGATTCACAACTGAAAGTCTTCCTAAAAGAATAGTTTACCATTTTACCTGTCCATGTCTCCTCTGGAATTCTACCATCCAAAGAGCTTGAAGGTCCTTTGTTTATTAATTAAACAATAGTATCTACAACATCTACCTATAATTGTAAGGGCAAACCAGCATGCAATCACATACTCCTTGCATGCTCCATGATTGTCCTGTTCATCCTTTCTGACATACCATTTTCTTGTGGTGTTCCTGGAACTGTCTTCTCTATATGAATCCCATGGTATGAATAGTAATCATAAAAATTCTTGCTTCAATATTCACCTCCATTTTCTGATCTAAGACACTTCAACCTTTTTCCTGTCTCATTCTCAACCAAAGCTTTCCATTTCTTAAAAGTATCAAAAACATCATATTTTTGTCGAATGCAATAAACCCAAGTTTTTCTAATTGCATCATCAATAAAAGTAGCATAATAATGAGAGCCACCAAGATATGATACATGAGATAGTCCCCATGCATCCATATGCACAAGCTCTAACCTTTCACTCTTCTTTTCTTTTCCGATTCTGAGAAATTTGACTCTCTTTTGTTTTCCATAAACACAATGCTCACAGAAATCCAAATCAATTTGTTTAAGATCTAGCAATAATTTTTTTGTGTGAAGTATTTGCATCCCCTTCTCACTCACGTGTCCAGGCCTGTGATGCCACAGTGTTGTATCCACTCATGTAGAAGCTAAAGAGATAGAAGAGTCAGTATTACCAGTACATAAATACAATGTACCTACCTTCTTTTCTTTTGATATCACCATTGATCATTTGGTGATCTTCCACACCTTATCTGTAAATATGGACATGAAACCTTCACTTTCCAACTTCCCTGTCAAAATTAGATTTTTCCTTAGATCTGGAACATGTCTTACATCTTTCAACAACCATTTGTTTCCATTGCTTTGCTTTATTTTTACCTTTCCCATTCCAACAATTTTTCATGGTGCATCATCACCCAAATGAATCTGTCCAAAATCACCTTGAACATAATCTAGAAAATGTATCCTATGGGGTGTGGCATGAAATGAATCCCCTAAATCTACTGCCCAAGACTCAGAAATATTATCTACAGAAAGAATCAAAGCATCTTGTAACACATCACCTGTTACATTTTCTTCTTGATTTTTCTCCTGCTATCCATCTCTTTGTTTCTTTGGAGCTCTGCAGTCTTTCTTCACATGTATTTTCTTCCCACACTTCCAACACTCTATCTTTCCAGATATGGATTTGGATCTACCCTTCCTAGAATTATTTCAGTTCCCTGAGCCCTTTCCTCTATCCTTTTTTCTTCCCCTATTCTCCATGTTTAACACATTACCTGATGTTGCACCTGTGCTTTTTTGTTGCATTTCCTCACTAAGGATAACACCAACAACATCATCAAATTTTAAAGTTATTGAACCAGAGACCAAGTCGTTCCAACTTTCTGGCAATGAGCACAAGATTAGAAGAGACCTGACCTCGTCATCAAAATCCAATTTTACAAAACTTAGTGGATTAGTAATCGTATTAAATTCATTTAAATGATCTACAACAGACCCACCTTCTGACATCTTCATATTAAATAATCTCTTCACTAGAAATACCTTATTAGAGGCCAAGGGTTTTTCATACAGTTTAGCCAATGCATCCATCAGCTCCTTCGTTGTCTTTTCTTTCGAAATATTGAAAGTCATCGATGTTGTCAGGCTCAGTTGTATCATTCCTAGTTCCTTTCTGTCAAGAACCTCCCATTCTTTGTCATTCATCATCAACGACTTTTTTTCAATACCACCCAATGGTAGGAATAGATACTTCTGATATAAATAATCTTCCATTTGAATATTCCATAATTGGTAGTTTTGGCCGTTAAATTTCTCGACCCTAAACTTTCCATGTTCCGCCATTTCTCCCACTCGAACCAATAACCCTCTTTTCCTGCAAGTTACCTTTCACTCTGATACTAGTTGTTGGAAAAAAAGGATCACATAGCAATAAAATAAAATAAATGCAGAAATAAAACTGTGAAGATACACAATACAATAGAGACACATATATGTGTGGTTCACCTAGTGTGGGATACGTCCACTAGAGAAATTTTCAGGTCCTTCCTTTATTATTATCCAGCAAATGAAGGGATACAACCTACAACACACCCGTTGTAACTTCCTCTTCTTTATCTCACATTATCCCCACTCAGAACACAATATTCGCCATGATGCATAGCCACTATACATTTCCCTCATAAAAGAGGGTATCCTTCCAGGGAAAAAATCCAAACACAACCTCTATCGTCAGATATGTAACCTTCTAATGAACGGTCTAGATTTACTATGAAATTACAATATAAATTTGCAAGGAAACTTTTCCTTCAGGGGCTTCACCCCCAGACCCCGCAGAGGGGGTAACCCCCCCTGCACTCCCCTACGTGGAGGAGTGAACATTATTCCGGGGTGTAAATTATTCATTGGGTATAAACACAGCTAGAAAAAAAGACCTCTAAATCAAGAATATAATCAGGCTCCACAACAAACAGAAACCTTAGAGTTTTCCTTAGTTTCCTTCTCATTCCTTCTTAGTCTTCAATCATTGGCTTGGTAGATGAGGATGAGGATATTCCTTTTCGTGATTCTTTTTTCACTACCCTGAGATGGATAAGGAAGGGTTGTGTTGATACCTCTTGGCATGATTTTGTTCCTCCCTCCTACCTCCATGAGTTAGATTTTATGATTATGTATGATATAATGACTTCTCTAACTCATGTTATTTTTGTGCTTGATTTATCTTTACTCTGGTTTATGATGAAGCACGGGGGTTGATGCTCTGGTACAATGCTAGGATGGCTTTATTGGTTACATGATTATACCTAGCATTTTAACTAACATAGATTATAGTAGGTAGGGTAGGAATCTGCATCATTGCATTTCATATATGTTGCATCATACATGTCATGGTAGTGTAGTTGCATTTTGCTTAGATTTGCATAAATATTTCTGATTTACATATTTTTTTCCTTTCATACTTGCATGTTGCTATGTTATATTAGTATGATTTTCATAATAATATTGATATGTTGGAACAAAATATCATAAAAAAATTATTTTCAAGTTTTTCTCTAGATTTTGATAGTTATCATTTTTCCATATGAACAGGGGTGAGTTACACCACCCCTCCAATTTCAATAGTTTTCTTGAGTTTGTGCATACACGGGTCATATCAGGAGATGTTGAGGTTCTCATGCACTCTATGATGAGCACATGAACCCATGTAGGAGCTATATGTTACCCATCCTAGGGGTAAATAAGGAGATGATTTCTCGAGGCACGCAGGTAGCAAACATGGAGTACCGAGTCGAATGGGTAGCATAGCCTGGAAATCCCCTCCTTTTCACACACATCACCACTCATCATTGGAAATAGAGAAACATTTGCTACATTGTCCTAGCTTCCAAAATATAGCAGGTCTTTCTTCATGAGGTAACAAGTCCAGTCTCATGGTAAGTGTCACTTTAATATTTGAAGCATTTAAGCATGTTGCAAAGAGTCCTTTCTTGATTATAGAACATTTGCTTGGAAATTTTATCTTTTTCCTAATTTCACCTTGGTGGTTGGCATGTTTTCCTTGAATGGTAAGCATACCATTCATCACTCATACTTACCACTTTCCACACTTATGCCCCTTTGTTTCCTCACCTTTTGGGTTTTCGGGTGCATTGACCCCAAGAAGGGCTTGTACCTCATTTCATGGGAAGAAGAGGTTGAAGGCCCAGAGGTGTTGTAGCTGACACAATACATAAATTATCTCCCTAAAGTCCTAATATCCATGAAACACTTCTCTGAATGAATAAAGGACTTCTTAATAAATAAATAAACGCGTCATGCTTGATGGGGGAATGCATTGGGGTGTTATTTTGTTTCCATTGCATATAGCACTCAATGTATTCTAACTTCAAGTGGCATTGCAGTGTTCTTTTTCTTTCCATTACACATAGCACTCAATGTTCGGACTTAGTGAAAAAGGAAAATAAAGGGCTTGGAAAAAGGTTGCATTGAAAACAAAGGGAAGCTCACAGATGTAGCACACCCTCCACAAAGGCACCCATAAATTAGACAATATGAACCCTTGATATTTCAAGATCTCCTTGCCCAAGAGTCCTTCCCCAATCCACCTCATACTCATTACATGGTATAGATAGGGTCTTCTTGGGAAACATTCCTTGACTTGGGGTTTGGCCTACGCAATAGGGGATCATGACACCCCTCCCATAACTAAATTTGGAAAAGTTTATAAGGTCTTTGAGCATTTGCTTAATTGGAAAAGGGGGATTTAGTGCACTTTTTTGGGTGGTTATTGTATTAAATGTGGCTTAATTGGCATGATTCATATGACTTGTGGACCTTTGGAGGGTGTACTTTCTTGTCTTTGTAGGGCCTTACCCACTGAAATCTAATCATGAAGGAACTATGCCTTGTGGACCTTCATAGGGGCTTGAAATCCCACGAGATGGATTTCATGTCCACACGTGGGAGACCATTGATGATGAGTGTTGCCCCTTGAGGATGGAGGATGTTGCCTTTGGAGGAACCTTAGCATCATTGGAGGATGAGATTCCAAGCCTTTTCCACTTGTATGTATCCTTTGGAGGCCTAGGATGTTACCCACTATCTCTTGACATCACCTTGGAGGCTAGGGTTTGGTGGACAATGTGGTTTTGAAGGTGATTTGATAGGTTGAGGCTCATCGCATGGGACATTTGCACACATGATCATGACACATGGCCTTTGGAGGCCCAATTTTCCACTCATTGAAGATGGACATCACATTCTCTATCCCTACATCACCCTCTTAGTGCATGACGTCACCCTTTTTAGGGTTTTATTTTATGTAATTTTCATCTTTGCAAATTGTAAAGAAAAATGAAGGGGGTCAACCCTCTTCTAATTTGTTGTTGACTATTTAAAGTAGACAAATTGGTTTAGATGGCCTCATATAAAAAGAGGACAATATCAATTTCATTTTTCATCATTCATTACTCACCATTTGTGAGAACAAATCTAAAATTTTCGACCTACTTGGTTATCTTGCTCTTCTACACTAATGCAACTTGCTTGGAGGATCAATTTGTGGATGCTTTTGTTTGTTTTTGTATGGAATTTATGCAATTAGGGTTTTATCTCATGCTATCTTGGTGAAGTAAGTGAAATTTCTGCAATTTTATCTTTTTGCTATCAATGTTCATGGTAATTTCTCTTTTTCATACTAGATGTCTTGCTTGGTGAAACCATAAGATTGAAGCATATGTGCTTCCTCTTCTCACAAGGTTATTGTTGTCCAAAATTTGTGAAGGAATCCTTGTTAGGTTTAGATTCATAAATCCCTAAAGTGCTATCACTTTAGGATTTTATCCCTAGAAAATTTATTTCTTAACTTAGTTGAAGTATTAAGAAGGGAGAAAATATTTATTGAGCCCAAAAGTGCTTGCACTCTAGCAGTCCTTCAGTTTAAGGCTTAAACCCTAAGGGCCTAATGTGCTATCACCTTAGAGTTTAATCCCTATCTCCTATTCTTTACTATCTCAAACTTCAATAATGTATTTTGTATTGTTGTTATCAAGACTCCATATCCCTTAAAGGCACTAATCTATAGATTTATATTGGTGAAATTGATCAACGTGCACTCTCTTTCAACTCTCTCAAGATTTATACTAATTTTGCTAACACTAACACTCACTAACTTTCTAGTAAACTTGTTGTTGTCGCAAAAATTTTCTACATCCATGTTAATACACTCTAATTTGTTGCATACACTCTTGTAAAGGTGGTTTAACTTGCTTAGAATTTCTCTTAAGTAATTGGATATTGTTCTATGAGATGCATGCTTAATTTTCTTGGTCAATTGTTGAAAATGTGATCTCTTTTTATTGTTGTTGTTACAAATTTATATTTTTTTGGTAAGACTGGTGTACTACTACAAATTTGTACCAGCCATTGCAATTTTCATTGTCTAGTGTCTTCTGGAGGTATTTGTTGCATGTTTGAACTTTGAAATCATCATATTTTTGCTATAAATTGTCCTTGTTCGAGGAAGGTACTCAAACAACTTCATACTCCTTCTATTTCCTTGACCTATACTTTTCTTTAAGTGATCAAGAGAGGGGTTAGTAGGCTTGGCTACAATACTTTCTACTTTGATCCCTTGAGGTCGTCGGGGAAGCCTCTCCTATGGTGGACCTCCTCCATCACTAAAACAAGGGAATTCTTACTAAGGTGATAGTGGTAGTATTTTCCATAGTTACAAAAATATGGGGGACTTGTGTTGGGATTTGCACAAGTACAAATCCCGCGATAACATGATGAATCAATTATTCTTCCTGTGATATGATCTATTGTACACATCAAACATGATTATGTGCCCTAGATAGATATTGTTTTATGATATCGCTTTGAAAACCATGTATTTATTTATTTTGACATACTCCATATTAGTTTTGAGCAAACTGTAAGAGAAATTTTCCATGGGTAACTAGCAGTAGTAATGCATACTGAGAAAAGATGATTTTCTCAACCATGTTAGTCCAGTGTTTCATAGTGGTTGTGTCTTGTAGAAGGGTGGTAATAGTATTATGGGTCAAATATTCAAGGTCCGTTATACATTCAATGGTATAGTATTCTTATTGGTTGTGGAGGCCATGTTCCACCATGATGGTAGTTGGTGGACCCTAGCAAAATTATTCTAAATGAATTTACATATGTCAGACTGATCTATCTATATGTTACTCTTGCAACTATGGCTCAGCCTCTTCTCATTGTTTGTTATCTTTTGAAGTCAATCAATTGGGTGCTCTCCTTCAAATCCCAAGTCTATGGAATATGAGTCTTAGACTTTCATTACCATAACCGATGAAAATAAAAGATTATAAGTTGTATCCATGATGTGGTTGTGTGATTCTATTTATTTCCAACATGTGATACATGTTGGATTGTGTCCATAAAGGGTATATACTACAAAGTTGTGAGGTGACAGAGTCTGCAAGTTGTTGCAATACTTCTACATTGTCCATTTCATTACATTGTGTATACAAAATATCAATTTCTTTTGTAACAACATGTAATAATTTTGGAGCAGTGGCATTGCCATGTTCTCAAGGTTACACATTTATGCACCAAATTTATGATGGATAGTTGCAGAAGGTTTGTGACTAGACTATGATTCATTGTGGAATGATCATAAAAGGTTGTATAAGAGCCATGAAGAATTGTGGAATGATTGCAAATTGCAATGAGATGCAGAAGGTTCTGGAATAAGTGAGGGTAATTGAGGAAGATTGCAATTGTTTTCCTCTTTCACTCTTGTGTCTATTTTTCTATTTACTATGCACACCACGAGTATATACAATCAATGAAATATCAATACTAATGTAATGATGTGACAATGAGTAAATATTATTGTAGTTCCGTGGAGGAGTTGTAGATTATCCCTGCATGGAGGGATCTCAATTGTGTTTTTTGATTGAGTCAATAATGCCTTCATTATGCTTATGAGTTGAATAAGTCTAGGTTTGGCATGTAATAGGTGAATTTTTTTACCACTTAAACTTTGTAGTAATGGATTCAGTAAGACAAGATGTAGTTGGTTGTGAGGGGTGTGTCATATCAATGCTTAGTGTGACATACCAGGTGTACCTTACTCCAGGTTATAGAATCTATCAAATCTATTTTGGTTTGCGATGATTACTAATAATTCTGGTTATCAAGAGTGATCACCCTAAAAGTTGTTCTAACTTATTGGCAAATGGATTGTTATTTGATGGTTGTGGATAGAGGTGATGACCAATAATATTGAGTAGCAATGTGATTGTTTTTGGGTACCTTTGGATAGTTCTAGTGATGAAAAATAGATGTGTGTGAGTTTCACCCTGAAGTCAAAGCTCAAGAATAGGAGAGGAGTAGATTCTTCAAGTGTAACTTATTGTAGTGATTATGTTTTGTTGTTGCTTCCAAATGGTACTTGTCATTCAAGAGTTGACTTGGGGAATAATGATGGGGACATGTTGGGTCCCAGTTTCATGTAAACACATTTTCTCATGATTGTAGTTATTTATTAGTTAGCGGGAATATGGATTATTATATATTTATGGAAAAATATGGGGGTTTAAAATGTAAAATTGGTTTTTATGGAGGGAGTGGAGTTGTGGAGCATTTATTTCCCACCTCTATCTGACATTATATGTTAATGTTTTTCAGGAGTTATTGATCAGATACCATGTCTTGTGTCTTACTTTGAAAACCCCTCTCATATCTAAGGAGTTGTGGGTGCATAAAGGAGTCAAAGGAGTGAGTAAATTATGTTTATACGTAATGATATTTTCTTAATGTAATAAAGTAGATCTTAAGTATATTTATATCTTTTTAGACAAACATAAATAAAGTATGACTTGGGAAATAAGACCACGAAGGCCTTTCCTAGGCACTAAACATCAAATAAAAAAACATGTTCATATATCTAGACTTAGGCAAGGGGATAACCTGTGGAAGACTACTAGTATAAGTAATTTGTTTGAAAATGATGGGAGACTTCATGGTCATCTTCAGGTGTTGAGTGCATGAATATAATAAATGCAAAATCCATACACTACAAAATTGACTCTATGATATAACCAATAATTATTATTGAATCACCAAAAAGTCCCAAACCAATGTAGTAAATGTAGTAATGCATCACATCATGATGAAATCCTCATTGGAAAAAACACCATCTAAACAAGTCTCAAAAAGATTGAACAAATATAACTTCAATAATAAGGAATGAAAGATTTCTCCAAAGAGCATTATTAAACCATCTCATGTACACAAGAACAAGAAAATAAATAGAAACTTGGGAGATTTATGAGACAATTTTCTCTTTGATTACATCGATGCCTAAAGGATGGTTTCTCCTTCATTATGTTATCCAATCCCTCTTATATATGTGAGATTCTCCCCCAAAACTGCTTCAATTTTTAAATGTGTTGTGTTTTGCGTGATTTTTATCCTTACTCCTCTATGGCTAACACTAGATCTAGATAATTATTTGTATAGATTTTTCGTTTCTTCCTCCCCAAGAACCTTATGCAAGATGCATAACATATCATTTTTTACTTTGGTAATAGATGTGATTCATGTTAGCTTGTACGAATCATGAATACCCACTACTATGCCCATCTCGTAAAGTAGGAAAATGACAAGAATGCACAACTCATGCAAAGAGTTGCGACTATAGTGCGCAAAGGCAAGAATTAAGGGATATAGGGCTAACCCATACAAGGAGGTATAATTCTAGTCGCCAAAGGTAAGAATTAAGGGATATATGGCTTGATACTATGCCCAAGGAAAATAATGACTATGATAATGAACAATTTTTTAATGAAAAGTATGTATGTGTATGTGTTTTGTATGAAGATAGATCTATGTGAAAATGTATGCATG
>SNQJ01S0013720.1:83621-98014 GCA_010110895.2 Picea sitchensis | reverse complement strand
TTATTATATAATTTATTTTCACAATTATTCAATCTTTGTTTTTATATTGAATTTTTACTTAAAAACAACATTTAAATATTTATTTATTATTTTATTTTAATATGTATTAAATAACATTCTAATTCAACCTTAATCATAAACATTAAACTTAGACACTTGTTAATAAAATTAAAATTAATTTTAATAATATATAAGTATTATATAATCTTTTTTCACAATTATTCAATCTTTTTTTATATTGAATTTTTACTTAAAAACAACATCTAAATATTTATTTATTATTTTATATTAATATTCATTAAATAACATTTTAATTCAACCTTAATCATAAACATTAAGCTTTATAGAATTAAACATGAATCCTAGAAGCAAGGTTAGGTGTTATAGTGCTTAGCACATTGTTGGCCCTCGACCAAGTTTTGGGGAAACTTTGGTCAGTTTGGCCCACTTTTGGACTTCGACACGTTGGTCGAAGAAGGAGCGCCCAAGCGAAGATGAGATCGTGGATCTCACCGATTTTGAAGGTTATGTGGACCTAGTAAAGGGTCCTCTAGAGTTTTGTAACAGGTTTATGGGATGTCGACCCATGGGGTTTTCCCATGTTTAGGCCTTATTGTAAGGGTTTGTAAAAATATAAATAAAGAAGAATGTATTGTAGAAGTAGCTAAGTGCAAGTAGTTCGAGTTGCTTTGTGCAAAGGAATGTATGTGTGTTAAGGCTTTGTGCTCGATAGAGAGTTGGCTCTGTGCATTGACCTAGTTTTGGAAGGAGGATCTAGTGCTTAGTGCATGGATCTCCAGGCTTGTGCAAAGCTCAACTCTGTGGCTTAGTGCATAGGAGTGAATGAATGTAAGATTCTGGCGAATAATAAAGAGGCGGAGTGGTTTGTGGATGTAGCCCCGCCCTAGGGGTGAACCATGTATATCTGGTGTCTCATGGTTTGCTTTGTGTTGTGTTATTTTTGTTATGAATCTACTTAGTTCTTTGATTATGATGTGTAATAGATAGATCCTTTGTTGCTTAAGTACGTTACTTGTGTTAAGGGCAAATGAATTCTATATTTAACTTATAATGCTAAGTGTTAAGTGCTCAAGGTATATTGTCATTTGGTGTTACTTTGTCGATCTATCTTTGATTATGTTCTGCGGTGCTAATAGGGTTAATAAACTAATTCTTGTCACTTCCTAAGCGTTAAAAGAATATTCTATGAAGTGTTATTATCACAGATCTGTGTCTAGGCCCAGTTATAGACACCTATGTCCTGTAAACCCCCCTGCTTCTACCTCACGTGAGACTTTGCATGCTTTGCAAGTGTTGTCGAAAGGGACGGTAGTCAAGGTTTTGTTGGTGCATTGTTAAGCATTGAACCCTAGGTCTGCCCTTGTGCCAACAAATGGTTCTATTGTTGGGACCTGAAACTGTGATTGTTGGGAACTGAAGTAAAGAAAAAGAGAAGCTATGTGCATAGATCTTCTTCTGAAGTGAGCAATACTCTACTTGACTTGTGAATCTTTGTGCTAAGAAAGTAAGTTGATCTGAAGAAAAGAGGTAAGATCCTAAAGAAGCAAGCTTTGTGCTTTGGCAAGAGAAAGATAAGTGTAAATATTTGTTTTGAAAGCATGAACTTAAGTATGTTTAATAGATTTTGTCCTAGTCTGAAGGCTAGGGCGCAGTTGAAAGAAAGAGATGATTTGAGTAAATTTAATGGAAATGAAGAAAGATATGTTATTCCTATGCATAGAAAGATTTCTTGGACTAATAAGTGGATGCAAGAACCTAGAAAGGATTTTTGCAGATTGCAGGTCCAACACTATGATACTAGGGGAAGTGTGTGGTACATAAAAGGTTGGGGAACATTTAAAAGAAAAAGAGGATTGGCATTGTGTTATAATTGCAGAAGGTCGGGACATATTGCTAAGGAATTTCCTGAGGTAGGCCCTATTTTTCTTTGTTGTAAGGTTGTTGGTCATGAGGTTGAGGATTGCCCAAGGATTATTGCTAAAGTTGAAGGGATGAACATGAGACAAGAAAACTATGAAGAAATTCAAGAGACTAATGGAATGTTAGAAAGTCATAAAGAGAAAGGGTCAGAGGAAGTTTAGATTGTGTTATTACAGTTGAAAGAAACGCTGGATGTTCATAAAGATGTCAGTTTGCCAAAAATATTGAAAGAAAAACAGCGCATAAGTGCAAGAATAGAAGACTTCGACATAGACTGTGTCTTGGATGAAGAAACACAAGTGAATATTATGACAGAAGAAACTTGGGAAATTTTGGGAAAGCCTACTGTGGTACCTTCATTGGGAAGGATAGGATTGTTTAAGGGAAAGATGATAACCTTATGTGGAAGAGTTACTACTGTACCTATTATGGTTCATGGAACATCGACTGAAGAAGAATTTGAAGTCATTAGGTTTGTTGAGGATAGCACCCCTTTCCCACTATTGCTAGGTAAGACTTGGATTGAGAAGGATCAGATCAGAAGGAAAGCAGAGGAAGAAGCTACAGAAAAGAAAAAGAAGTAATTAATGGATTTAATAGCTAGCAAAATAGACCGACTAATAGAATAACGAGAGGATAAGTCGAAGCAACAAAACAAAGTAACAACGCAGGAGGGACAAAAAGAAAGAGAATTATATATCAAGGTTGAAAGAATGCAAGAAGAATTTAAGAACCTATATATTCAAGAAATAAGTATGCCCACTTAGGAAGTGTTTAGAAAAGGGATATTAACTTCAAAATCCTTGAGGGCACCTCAACAATGTGAAACCACTACGCTAGGGGAAGATAAGAAAAAAAATGGAAAGAGGATTCCATAAACAGTTAGAGAGACTCAGATAAAAGGAAATAAGGAAAGGAAGCTCAATAAAAATAAATCTAAGTTGGAAAAGATACAAGAAGTTACAGATACCAGATGGAAGACTTTGCAGACTAGAACCTCGCAGGAGATAGGCTCAGAGGATTTGAACCTCGCTGGAACAGCAGGTCCATGCAGAATTGGACTTCACCCTCAAGAAGTTATATGACCATTGGAGGCACCCCATCCATTAGAATGATGTTCCAGAATGGTTAGAAAACACATGTATGGGCTTATGGACCTCTTTTTGACATTGAGACCACGCCATAATGAATAGATTTACATTCATGGAAGCATTTCATGGCCATTGGAAGATCTGTCACGATAACCCACTTATTTAACTCGTCGATCGTTGCGCTGGGACCACTTTTTTCTACCCGTGATTGATTGAGCTAAGAATAGAATTGTCCAAGTGTCAAGTTGTGCTATCTGAAACTAGACCTCGCTTGTCCATTTGTCTACCCCGCCTGTATGTTTGTGTACCCCGCATGTATATTAAAAGCTATAATGTCGAGTGAACCTAGCGAATTGGAGAAGTCTGTTGAGGAAGTTATTAAGAAGCTAATGGTCGACAGACTGATATATGAAGGTATGTAGGCTTCATCGACTACGAGACTGCAGGCTTCCCCTTCAACTAGACGTTGTTCCACCTATGTCAACCCCGTAAATGAAAAGAGAAGCAAGCACCGTGGTGATCCGGCTAACACGAAGAAAATCTCGTCGATCCTACCTGAATATATTACACCTCTAGCTTGCGTTGTTAACAGTGATAGTATCCATTGAGATTTTGAGTACTTCATGTTCACTGCGTACATTCTTAAAGGAATTTGCATAGTCGAGAGTCAGTTAGGACAGATCCCATTCTTGAAGAACAAAGAATTCAACTTAGGAGACCGGAAGAACTACACCATGTTAGCTCCTTGCCACTACTTAAAAAAGAAAACCAGAAAGAAACCTCTCCTCATCTCATATCCATGGATTAAGGGGTTGGCGCAGTCCACCATGTTGAACGTGATGAAGATCTCGCATTTTGGTCACCACCAGGAGGTTAACACTTGTCTTAAACTCCTTCTGTCATGCTATCATGGCGGATATATATGGCTCGATAGAAGGGTTATTGTGGATCTGACGCTGATCCACCGGATCACAGGTTTAAGTGTGAAGGGTCCTATCCCTCAATAGTTTTATCGAAGGAATGCCTCAAACCGTTCATTAGCACAACGCATCAAGAAAGCTTACGGAGAGGTAGAAAAAGGAAAGCGAGGTTACAAGGTAGCCTCTATATAGGATGGCGCAGTGAGCCTCGCTTTCTATCTCTTATCTAACAAGATAGTGAGGAAGAACTGCCCCACACAGGTCACAGGGTTTGTGGTGGACCTCACAGGAAAGTGTGTCTAGGGCATGCAGATGAACTTGGTGAACTGCCTCGTCAACGAATTAGAAAAGTATTTTTGCAAAGCCCAGGACTTGGGATACAAATTTCATTACAACTAGTTGATCATCTTGATCTCATTTGTGGCTTGGAAGATGCCCGAAGGAGATACCTTCCCAGAGACCGAACCTTCAAAGCCATTGGCCGCTTGGTTTTCCACCATGTGGTATACCAACAACATGATGAAGCAGTGGCAGTCCAATGTCGTGTTCCATGGATACTATCAATAGTTAAAGGTCGCCATCAAATCATCCTCGCATTTGACACCATGAACCCTACATCAGTACCGACCCATAGCGAAGTTCCACGTTGATCCCTGTTTCATTTACATCACCACGCAAGAGATGAGCACCAGGAAGAATTACAGTCATACTACAAGCTGACAGATGAAGATATGGAGCAAATTACAAAGGAATGGACAAAGGAATTTCTTGTATCTGTCGTTGATGCAGAATTATCCGACACTAATACCATAGGAATCCCGATAGTTACACGAGTTGAACATGTCGCATAGTCCAGTGGGATGAAGAAGCAGAAAAAGTAGGTTAAAGTCCAGGACATAGAGAGTGATGAAGAGGACAACACTTCTGGAGATAAGCGGTCTGGCTCACCAGAGGAGGAGAAGAAAAAGAAAAAGGACAGGGAGGAGGAGATGAAGGAGAAGAATTGAAAGGAGGAGGAGAAGCTACACCACCTGAAGATCCCCCTGTTGGGACAGTGAGACCACAAAAGAGGAAATTTTCTCCGAAGAAACCTTAAGAAAGGAAGAAAACGCACACCAATAAGCCACAGTTGGAGGCCACTCTAACTGAGGACGACATCAGTCTGGTCCACAGAGCTATGGAGGATGCCTTTGAAGAAATGTTGTAGAGATATGGAGAGAAGTAGGAGGATTTATACAGAAGGATTGAGAGAGAATTGAAGGAAGTGCAGCAAGTTGTTTGCTTGGTCCGCGCAGTACTTACTGTGTCATCTGCGCCTTTCTCATCAGAGATTGCAGAATTGGAGGATGAACTAGCCCAGTTAATAAGGCTTGTGGATGCAACAAAATCCCAGTTCCAGAGAGATCAAGAATAGAAGGAGAAGGCTACACAAGCCTTGCAAAAGGAGAAAGAGGAAGTCCTAGAAAAATTACAAGAAGCGTAGGACAATGTAGTTTCCCATGAAAGTGAGAAAGCAGAGCTTTAGGCGAAGCTCCATCAGGAAAAATCATAGCTACAAAGGGAAAAAGAGAAGCTTCTCGCAGAACACGTCGTGGTCAAAGAAGTTGTAAGTAAATCATATCACTCTGATCCAGGCTTGGTACAGGAGGAGAAAGAGTCGATCGAAGCTCAAGTAGTGAATCTCACAAAGACCCTCCAACAGCTTCAGGCTAGGATAACAGAATTGGAGGCCCGAACAATGTTGAGCACCCCGCAGGAGGTGCGTGACCAGAGGGAGGAGATTGCCAAAAACACAGTAGAAAGTATAATATCCCTCACCTCAGAATGTAAACAGTTAAGTGATAGAATATCCCAGACATATGAATGCCTCGTCGAGGATCTAGAGGTAAAGAAGCTAGAAGCGCAATTACAGGAGGTGCAACAACAAGAATTTTCATTGCAAGTGCAGATGAATATACTCACCGTAGTAGAAAGGATGAAGAGATCCCAGGAGCAAGGCACAGTACAACAATAGATCACTTCCCTCTAGGGTAAGGTGATGGAAGT
Source organism: Picea sitchensis (assembly GCA_010110895.2). Classification (NCBI taxonomy): domain Eukaryota; kingdom Viridiplantae; phylum Streptophyta; class Pinopsida; order Pinales; family Pinaceae; genus Picea; species Picea sitchensis. The sequence continues at coordinate 92,016 of SNQJ01S0013720.1, read as the reverse complement.
CACACAGAAGTTACAACCTGTGCAGGATGAAGCTTACAAGGTGTTCGAGGAGATCAGTGGCCAAGGTTCACAATTAGATCAAGTGGTTGCAGTAGTAAAACAGTGCCTGGAAGGGCTTGTTACAGAGAAAACAATCCAGGAGCTCGCTCAGCAAGAGGCTCAAGTGAGGCATCAAATTGAAGCATCTTGAGTTAAGCTCGAGGCTTTTGAAGCAGCATTGTTCGGACCTGAGTGACTCGGGACAAGTCATAGATGAGTGTTGGGGGCCTGCTGGCCCTCCACCAAGTTTTGGGGAAACTTTGGTAAGTTTGTCCCACTTTTGGACTTCGACACGTTGGTCAAAGAAGGAGTGCCCAGGAAGAGATGAGATCGTGGATCTCACCAATTTTGAGGGTTATGTGGACCCAGTAAAGGGTCCTCTAGGGTTTTGTAATGGGTTTATTGGATGTCAGCCCATAGGGTTTTCCCATGTTTAGGCCTTATTGTAAGGGTTTGTAAAAGTATAAATAAAGAAGAATGTATTGTATAAGTAGATAATGGCAAGTAGTTCAAGTTGATTTGTGCAAAGGAATGTATGTGTGTTAAGGATTTTTGCTAGATAGAGATTTGGTTCTATGCATTGACCTAGTTTTGGAAGGAGGATCTAGTGCTTAGTGCGCGGATCTCTAGTATTGTGCGAAGCTTGACTCTATGGATTAGTGAACAGGAGTGAATGAATTTAATATTTTGCTAATAATAAAGAGGTGAATCATTTTTTGGATGTAGCCCCACCCTGGGGTGAACCACGTATATGTATCCTACCCTTGTGCCAACACATACATGTGTATACCACATATTCAATGTGATTATAGATAGTGTTGTGGCTTCCCCACAATAACCCACTTTAAAAATGTGTTTAAGTGGGTTCTCCCCGTTCTAAAATTTTTACAAGGTACTATATTTCTACGTGATTGGAAAGGTGTTGGCATAGGGAAAGTGTTCCTCTTGTTTATGCAGTCTATAAGGTTTCCCTTTCATTGCTATCTATAGTTTGAAGTTAAGTGATGACCTCCACTGCTACATCAATCGATCCTTCTTTCTAGAAATTGATTTTTTCCCCTCACTATTCTCAAACACACAAACCCTTTTATTGACTTGATGTGCGCAAGGAGATTCCCACTTGTGCCTTTTTCACCCAAGTCTGAGTTGGGATAAAATGCACTTACATCCTAATCATATTCCAAATGAAACCTTTCCAATTTCCATATCGTAAAGGGTTCTATCAAAATCATCTATATATGTGTATTCTTCCTCGCAAATAATTTTCGACCCCAACTTATACAGTCTGACAACTCAAGTGTACGACATATTATCTAGTGTTATACGTGTCAACTAATTGTTGGTTGGGAATAAACATTCAAGTATTGTAGCTTCCAAGTCCAGATAACTTATGTGGCGATAATATTACGACTTGGCAAATTTTGATTAGCTTTTGACCCATTCCAATGGCGTTCACACATCTACTTATCTCTCAGTCTCTTGGGATAACACTTTTTTCGAGAAAAGGGAATATGCTTTCGATACCATCTTCGTCGAGGTTCTATGATTTTTGTAGTCTGTTGAGCTTCAAATTACAAGCTCTAATGACATACCTTTAACTCTTTACCACTTCACTCTGTCGGCACACAAATCAATGTTAAAGATGAATATGCTTTCGATACCGTCTTCGTCGAGGTTCAATGATTTCTATACTCAGTTGAGCTCTAAATTACAAGGTTTGATGGTGTACCTTTAACTCTTTACAACTTCAGTTTGTTGGCACATAAATCCATGTTAAATAAGAATATGATTTTGATACCCTCTCATAGGAGTATAAATCGATCTGTGTATTGTTTCTTTCCGACGGAAATGATTCCAAAGGGACCACCTATAATAACGCTTGTGCTCCTATGATGTCAACACACAAATCAAGATGAGATGCAGAATATTCTTTGATCCCTTTTTCTTCGGAGCACAAAATAATCCACAAACACTCCATGTTCGATGAAAATGACTCTGATGGCCACTTTTTCAAAAATTTACCTCCCCCACGATTCCGATACACTAATTTGGACAATATTTCCTCTCAAATCACATTAATGGCAAGATAATACTATGATCCTGAAACAGTCCTTGTACATCGGTTACTTAATGCATAATTAGAGTGATTCAATGCATATGAAATGACCCTAAAACCCTCTTTTACACTCTATTTCTCTCTGTTAGCTTATGAAGTGCTCTGCCTTGTATCAATTATCTATGTAACACTCTAAAACCATCTTTTTTGGTTGAATCGCAGGATACATAAATCATTTCACCATGGCGAGTCAAAATATCCAGAGATCCAAGAGCTCCATTTACTTCTCATCAACCTATACGCTTGAAACTTCTTCTTGCCAAGGAGAGACTTTGGTAACTGATACTACCTTTCACACTCGAGAAGACCACTACCTCTATTACGACGTGATTTATGAGATCTTCAATAATGGATATTTTACCATGGAGGACAAAGACTTAGAAGTGTACCAGAACATACAAAAGAGTGACATTCACCTAGTGGCTTCCTAACCAACCCTATTTCCTTACAACGAAGCATCTTGGTGATGCTTTAAGCAGTTTGACCCAAACATTGCTACCATTATAAAAAAGCATGGAAGGTGAATAACATCTATGAGACCTGAGGAAATTAACACAAGGCATCACCTTCCCACACCTGCATGTGCCCTTAATGAGCCATTCCTAAAGGGTTTCACTCAAAGCAATAAAGCCCCAACCAAATTAATGAAACATTGGTGAGTAGATGAAAACAAAACTCTCAATCAAGGATAGAAGATTTTCCCCACGTAGGAATTCAAAGCACCGTATAAAATGTTGGTTGCTATGTTGAATCGGTTGTATGGCGAGGAGAAGACCACACACGTTAAGACATATTGCCTACCCTTGGCCCATACCATCGTAAATATAGGACAAGTGTTCAATTGGGTAGACATATTGGCTTTAATATTTGTCTCAACATGAAAAATATTCCAGGTATGAAAAATCCTTTCTTTTATATGTGGGCTTATTTGATTGATGCCATTTGTTCCTCTATGAAATTTCTTGATCTTGGGTGGAATTGGGACCAAGGCCAACCCCTTGTGCATGTGTATTTATCTTAACTATGGAACATAAATTATAAAAGGTATTTGTATGACATCTTTAACTATTTCCTTGCCCCTCTTTATACTGTAATTTATGGGTTTACAAGGCACAAAATCTCGAGTGAAGCTAGAGTTAGGATGAAATGGGTAGCAGACTAGTATCTAGGAAAATACTACGCATACATCGGGGTGTATGGCACCACTAGGGCCCAACATCATTTACCTTACTTTATTCCAGACCATATTTTAATGAGAGAAATCACTTACCAAACCATAGGAACAAGGGTTACTTCTCTTCTTTTGAGCAATAGTAAAAAACTTTGGCTTTTATTTCCTATTCACATGGTAAATTACAGGCTATCTAATGGTCCCTATGCTAGAAAAGAAATAGAAGCCTTACAATATGTATTCGTATTCCTTGGAGAGACAAAATTCCATTATCCACATGAACTTGTAGTTGGTCATGTCAAATATATAGGTCTCACCTATTCTAATATACACATGGTTTATTTTGAGGAAGACGAGTTCAAAGGAGTTCTTTTTTATGAAGAAGTCTTAAAAAAATTACCTAATGATACTGCTAAACAAGAACTGGAATGGGAGCAAGAAGAAATGAAGAAGATTACACATGAACAGTTTCAAAGGATTCTGCAAGAAGAGAAGACTAAATTTAACTTCAAAGAAAAAGAGAAGGTCAAGAAGGAAGAAGGGTTAAAACAAAAGTGATTGAAAGCTAAAGAAGAGTATCAAAGAAAACAGGTTGAGGTTCACACATCTACTTATCTCTCGGTCTCTTGGGATACCACTTTTTTTGAGAAAAGGGAATATGCTTTCGATACCATCTTTGTCGGGGTTCTATGACTTTTGTAGTCTGTTGAGCTTCGAATTACAAGCTCTGATGACATACCTTTAACTCTTTACCACTTCACTTTGTCGGCACACAAATCAACGTTAAAGATGAATATGCTTTTGATACTATCTTCGTCGAGGTTCAATAATTTCTATAGTCGGTTGAGCTCTGAATTACAAGATTCGATGGTGTACCTTTAACTCTTTACAACTTCAGTTTGTTGGCACATAAATCCACGTTAAAGAAGAATATGATTTTGATACCCTCTCATAGGAGTATAAATCGATCTATGTATTATTTATTTCCGATGGAAATAATTCCAAAGGGACCACCTATAATAACGCTTGTGCTCCTATGATGTCAACACACAAATCAAGACGAGATGCAGAATATTCTTTGATCCCTTTTTCTTCGAAGCACAAAATGATCCACAAACACTCCATGTTCGATGAAAATGACTCTGGTGGCCACTTTTTCAAAATTTTACCTCCCCCACGATTCCGATACACTAATTTGGACAATATTTCCTCTCAAATCACATTAATGGCAAGATAATACTATGATCCTGAAACGGTCCTTGTACATTGGTTACTTAATGTACAATTAGAGTGATTCAATGCATATGAAATGACCCTAAAACCCTCTTTTACACTCTATTTCTCTCTGTTAGATTATGAAGTGCTCTGCCTTGTATCAATTATCTATGTCACACTCTATAACCATATTTTTTGGTTGAATCGCAGGATACATAAATCATTTCACCATGGCGAGTCAAAATATCTGGAGATCCAGGAGCTCCATTTACTTCTCATCAACCTATACGCTTGGAACTTCTTCTCTCCAAGGAGAGACTTTGGTAACTGATACTACCTTTCACACTCGAGAAGACCACTACCTCTATTACGACGTGATTTATGAGATCTTCAATAATGGAGATTTTTCCATGGAGGACAAAGACTTGGAAGTGTACCAGAACATACAAAAGAGTGACATTCACCTAGTGGCTTCCTGACCAACCCTATTTCCTTACAACGAAGCATCCCAATGATGCTTTAAGCAGTTTGACCCAAACATTGCTACCATTATAAGAAAGCATGGAAGGCGAATAACATCTATGAGACCTGAGGAAATTAACACGAGGCATCACCTTCCCACACCTTCATGTGCCCTTAATGAGCCATTCCTAAAGGGTTTCACTCAAAGCAATAAAGCCCCAACCAAATTAATGAAACATTAGTGAGTAGATGAAAACAAAACTCTCAATCAAGGATAGAATCTTTTCCCCACGTAGGAATTCAAAGCACCGTATAAAATGTTGGTCGCTATGTTGAATCGGTTGTATGGCGAGGAGAAGAGCACACACGTTAAGACATATTGCCTACCCTTGGCCCATACCATCGTAAATATAGGACAAGTGTTCAATTGGGTAGAAATATTGGCTTTAATATTTGTCTCAATATGAAAAATATTCCAGGTATGAAAAAGCCTTTCTTTTATATGTGGCCTTATCTGATTGATGCCATTTGTTCCTCTATGCAATTTCTTGATCTTGGGTGGAATTGGGACCAAGGCCAACCCCTTGTGCATGTGTATTTATCTTAACTATGGAACATAAATTATAAAAGGTATTTGTATGACATATTTAACTATTTCCTTGCCTCTCTTTATACTATAATTTATGGTTTTACAAGGCACAAAATCTCGAGTGAAGCTAGAGTTAGGATGAAATGGGTAGCAGACTGGTATCTAGGAAAATACTACGCATAAATCAGGGTGTATGGCACCACTAGGGCCCAACATCATTTACCTTACTTTATTCCAAACCATATTTTAATGAGATAAATCACTTACCAAACCATAGGAACAAGGGTTACTTCTCTTCTTTTGAGCAATAGTAAAAAACTTTGGCTTTTATTTCCTATTCACATGGTAAATTGCAGGCTATCTAATGGTCCCTATGTTAGAAAAGAAATAGAAGCCTTACAAGATGTATTCTTATTCCTTGGAGAGACAAAATTCCATGATCCACATGAACTTGTAGTTGGTCATGTCAGATATATAGGTCTCACCTATTCTAATATACACATGGTTGATTTTGAGGAAGACAAGTTCAAAGGAGTTCTTTTTTATGAAGAAGTCTTAAAAAAATTACCTGATGATACTGCTAAACAAGAACTGGAATATGAGCAAGAAGAAATGAAGAATATTACACATGAACAGTTTCAAAGGCTTTTGCAAGAAGAGAAGACTAAATTTAACATCAAAGAAAAAGAGAAGGTCAAGAAGGAAGAAGGGTTAAAACAAAAGTGATTGAAAGCTAAGGAAGAGTATCAAAGAAAACAGGTTGAGGAAGAAATAATAAAAAAGGAAAATGACACCAAGGCTAAGTAGAATTCCCCTCAATAGAAGAGAGCAGAAGAAGAAGATAAAATATTAGCTAAGGAGGCCAAGGCTAAAATATTAGCTCAAAAGGCCAAGGCTAAAAGAAAAGAAAAGGAGCAGTTGGAACAAAAAAAGTCGAAGGAATTAAGCAAAACCCTAGGCATCCCATCAACTCCCAATTTGGGCATGGTGAAAATTTCACCCCATGAATACACCCCCCTCAGTGCCATTCTAGTTAATACCACCTTTTATTCACAAATTTTGAGTTTTGAAGGTGTTGTAGTGGCTGTTGGAGATTACTACTACGATCACATGACAAAGAGCATTAAAAAGAGGTCAAACAAAAGGAAAAGGGGAGAATATACGAAGTCAAGATCATTTACAGGGAGAGTTGTGGAATGGAAAGTTGGGCCTGATCCAGAGGAGAATGTTGTACAAGAAGCTTCTTCCCTCCATGCATTTGTAGGATTAAATTATTCATCTATTCTTGAGGTTACTGATTCCTTAAGTACAACTCAAACCAGAATCACCGAACTAGAGGCAGGATTGAAGACGTTGAAGGGTGACATCTCTGCAGAATTTCTGAAAGTTGTCGAGCTAAAGGACAGACTTCATAAAGAGGAAATTCAGAATACTGTGCAAACTATGAAGGACGAGCTTATTTTAGAATTCGAAAGAGCCACAAGGGTTGTTGATACCCTCAACACAAAAAATATGAATAGAGCATTGCAAGCCCAAAAATATGAAATGAGCGCAGAATTTGAAACAAGGGCATAGGCACAATGGGACACCCATGCTAAAGAGTTAGAATCTATAAAGCTAAAACTCTGTGAAGGGATAGAACATATCAAAAGAGAACATGTTGGAGAAGCTTCCAAGTTGCAAACATAATTGACTGAATCTAAAAGATTCATGGAGCAACAAAAATACCAGATCATGGGGTCAGAACAAGAGAAGAAAAAACTTGAAAAGGCTCTAGAAGAGAGTAAGACATCGACTCTTGTTGTAGAATCTGTTACATCCAAGGAATTAATGCTGAATGAAAAACTCAAATCTGAACAGAAGGAATTTGTATGTCTTCTCAATGATATGCAGACTGGTCAGGATGATCATTTAAGGCTACAAGACCCCTTAAAGAACCATACCGGGAGGCAAATGATGCCTTTGATAAAATTGTATATTGGAAAAAATTGTACGAAGACCCCCAACTACATTGCCACTATATTCTAGAAAAGTAAAACTTAGGTATCGGGTCTTGTTTGATACTTGGAAACCTTTACTAAGAGACATTCATTCCATTCAAGAAACAACAATTGATGCCTGCAAGAAGTTATGGAATAGTTCAGATGGTCTCATGGAAGAATTCAGGATGCGGTTGATGCCCCCCATCGATGAAACAACACCTTCCATGATCAGAATAATTGAGGTGTAGAAACGCAGGGAAGTTAGTAGAGTAAATATTGAAAATTTGAATCAGATAAAAAATGAATCTCTAGAAGAACACTTGTTGAAATTTGTCAGGCTCGTTAGCATGACTCAGGGATTTGTATAACGCACAAAATGTGAGTTAAAACAAGAAGTTTCCACTAAAGTTTGCGATGGAGAATTAGGTGTGGAAAATATGCAATCATAAGGAGTATCGAGACTAGATGCAGAAGCAGAAGAAATCATAATCATACAATATTTGTAACCGCTCCAAATGTCTCATTCCCTCTGTTTTGTAATTCTATTTTGAATAGGAATGTGAAGAGTTCCCTTTGTAAACTTCCCTTTACTCATGATTGAGCCACAAGAATGTAAACATGCGCTCAAGAGTTATAAAAGAAGGGGATTGTCCACTAAGAAAGGGATTTTTTATTCAAATTGTAGCAGAGCAGTACCAATATTGTATGTTAGTTTGAACAAGAGACATTTTGAAGATCTTGGCGCAAATGTGTATGAATGAGACTTTTCTTTTTATGCATATTTACTTCTATGATATGTGGATGTTAGTTTAATGAACTAT
>SNQJ01S0013720.1:61250-83571 GCA_010110895.2 Picea sitchensis | reverse complement strand
TTTTTTTTTTTTGTTTCCTACTGATCAAGATAAAATAGAATAAAATATGAGTGCATCTTAGGATAGTAAATAACCATTTTAGTCTGGATTAGTTCTTTAGAGTTTTAATTCATCTGAGAACATTATGTTCTCAGATTCATATTTAGATAATTAGTTAAACCGGTAACTAGGCCAACAATCTAGTTAGAAACATTATTCCAAACGAGAGTGGGTCTAATTGGGACCTGCCATTGGGAGTTTTCCTTTACCTTCTTGAATGGGTCATTTAGGTTGGTCAATAGATAGCTAACAAGGATGTTTGGATTCGAGAACCTCTGAAAGGGAATTTCTAGCTAACCCCAATAGCCAAAGGAAACCACAAATGTCAAGGTTGATTAAAGGTAAGAAGAGAATGTCCAACTAAGAATCCCACCAAGAGATAAACATAAATAAAGTATGACTTAGGAAATATGACCAAGGAGACCTTACCTAGCCACTAGACATCAAATGCAAAAAATACATTCATATACCTAAGCTTAGGCAAGGGGCTAACTTATGAAAGACTACCAATATAAGTAATTTGTCTAAAAATGATAAAAAGCTTCATGATCATATTTGGTTATTCAATAAATGAATATAGTAAATACGAAATCCATACACTACAACAATAACTTTATAATGTAACCATATTAAAACACCAAAAAAATCCTAAAACAATGTACTAATGCATTATGATAAAATCCTCAATGGAAAAAACACCATATAAACCAGTGTCGATAAGTTTGAGTAAACATAAGTCCAATAATAAATAATGCAATATTTATCCATAGAGCACTAATAGTCTCAATAAGATTGAGCAATCATAAGAAATGCAATATTTCTCCATAAAACACTAATAAACCATTTGTAGACAAGAACAAAAAATAAAAAGAAACTTTGGGAGATGTATGAGACAATTTTCTCTTTTTGATTGTGTCAATGATGAAAGGATGGTTTATCCTTTATCAAACCCTCTTGTTTATGTGTGATTCTCCCAAAACTTCTCAAGTTTTTTTAATGTGTTGTGTTTTGGGTGATTTTTTCCCTTACTCTAGGGATAACAGTAACAGTGTGCAAGAGACATAACATATTTTTTTTATTATTTGTAATAGATGTGAATCATGTTAACTTGTACGATTCATGGATACCTGGTGCTATGCCCATTTTTACAGTGGGAAATTAACAAGAATGCACAACTCATGCAAGTAGACGCCACAATTAAGGGATATAGGGCTAACTCATACAAGGAGGTATAATTTCTAGTGGCCAAGGGTAAGAATTAAGGGATATAGGGCTAACTCATACAAGGAGGTATAATTTCTAGTGGCCAAGGGTAAGAATTAAGGGATATAGGGCTAACTCATACAAGGAGGTATAATTTCTAGTGGCCACGGGTAAGAATTAACGGATATAGGACTTAATATTACGCTCAAGGAAAAAAATGACTATGGAAATTAACAAAAAAAACTTGAAAAATGTGAATGTGTATGTGATGTATGGAGATAGAATTATGTGAAAAAAGTGATAATGAAAAATGTGAATGTGTATGTGATTTATGGTTTATAGATTTAAGTGAAAATATAATTATGGAAAATTTTACAAAATCATATTTATATTATGAATATTGATAGTTTTATAATTTTCTAAATATTATTTATAATTAATTTTTAAAAGAATTATAAAATATTTTAATTTTTTTTATAAAAATTTAATAAAATTTTGTTTTATTAAGTGAGAGGCCCTAGGAGAGATTACATTAAAATAATATAAATAAATACAAAACTAATTAAAAATAATAATATTTTTTTGTTGTTGATTTCATATATATACAATAGTTTAGTATGGAAAAGATATTTATGTAAATGTAACACATGAAAATAATGATAATAAAATAATAAAAAAAATTAAAAATGAAAAGGATTTTCTTTTAAAAAATGTTATATTTCAATTTCAAAATATTTGTTACTATACCAACCTTCTTAATCTCTTAACTCAACAAAACTATGATGATTTTGAAAAACTTATCTCAATGCTTTTAGACCACACAAACAAAATTCTAAATAATTCAAGTAATCCCTTATTCATATTCATATTCTAGTATGGAGAGATATAATAGATTANATATTAAAAAAGAAATTATTTAGATACTTAAAAGATGTAAATTAAGATGCCCCACTTTTATAGAAATTTGTTAATAAAATTAAAATTAAAATTAATTTTAATATTATATAATTTATTTTCACAATTATACAATATTTTTTATATTTAATTTTTATTTAAAAATAACATTTAAATATTTATTTATTATTTTATTTTTAATAAACATAAATCTTTTAGAAACATGGTTAAGTGTTATACTCTTTATGTATTTATGTTTGGTTAAGAACTAGTTTTTCTTGGATGTATGGAAGTAGGTTAAGAGCCTAAGAGTGAAAGTCTACCTTATTACACATTACTAACATAGGTTAAGAGCCCAAGACCATAAGTGAAAGTCAATCACCCTATAGATCACCAACTTAGGTTAACATCTCCAAAACCACTAACAAATTATTCCAGGTGACTTAGTTTTACTTAAATAATAATGATGAGTAAACCATCAAGTGATAGTTATCCCCTTTATTAATTAAAAACAGAATTATAATAATTTTTCCACCGTAACTCATTAAATAACTCATTAAATACTTAATGTGATTATTACATTTTATATATTATAATATTAAAATATAAAATATCTTAATATTTTTCATAAATCATTTAACATAACATTTATTAATTGAAAAGAAAATTATAATAATTTTTCCACCATAACTCATTAAGTCACCATAACTCATTAAGTCATTAAATACTTAATGTGATTATTACATTTTATATATTATAATATTAAAATATAAAATATCTTAATATTTTTCATAAATCATTTAATATAACATTTATCTAAAAATGAAATAGAAATTATTTTTTTATAAATAATTATATTTAATGTTCGGGAAATAATTAAATTTTGATAGTAAAATTATCCATAATTAGATATTTTTATTCTAAACTACAATTAAAAAATATAAGAAAAATACAGTAAATTTTTAATTTACCTATATAAAAATATAGTCAAATATAACCGCCAAAATAACAAGTAAACGTATTTGTGGAGTTATAAAGTTTTTCGCACTCTGATTCCTTTTGGTCATAAAGGTATATTAGTAATTTTCTTTTCGGATAAGATGTTGAGGATGTTCCGTGAGACAGCCCGGTTGGTAATGACAAGTACCTTTCTCCAAGTGTTGGGAGGAGGTCTTGAGGTCAAATCCAGCTGGGTCTCCGAGACGAATTGTAATGGCTACTTGTGATGTAAATGATTTATATCTCTAATATAAATCGAGTTAATTTCTAATTGGAAAAAAAAAGATGTCGAGGATATTAATATACATATCAACATTATCAACATTGATGATTGCCCACGTATATACATATATACTTTCAACAAAGTCGTCCAGGATGTGACTGACACTAAATTGTAATAAATTAAGATTATAGTTCCGTGTTTATGCCACTAACATTTAAAATTCCATTAGCAAATCAATCAACTAATTAATTATTCCTTCCTGTTTTGTCTCGGCTCTCGTGACAAATAAAATTCTTCCACTCCATTACATTCAAGTGCACGTCTTATCATTTGAATTTGGCAGCCTCCCTTGGCATATTATATTTTATATATGTGCCTGCTTAAGAATATCTATCATTTTCAATTATATATATAGAGCATGCAGAATAGGTGGGTGCATGTACCACTCTGCTTTTGTTTCTTTTGCTGCATCTAGTTATTTAATAATATGTTTCCTGTACTTCCTTCCTCTTGCTCATCACGTGCAACCAAAACACAATGCCCTGCACAACAGTTGACAGATATATATTCATGTTATGTACCCTTCCACTTTAGGGAATTTACCACAACTTAAACAGACTAACCTTTTCTTGTATTCTAAACGTTTTGGTTTTTTAGGGTATGTTATCAGTTTTGTTTTTTTGAAAGTTATTAGTTTTTTTTTTTTAGGGTAGGTTATCAGTGTAATTTTGGCCGAAATTTGGTGAGAAATTGTTGGATTTACATATTTAAGTGGTTAAGTCTGTATAATCCAAGTGTCTCAAAGGCTATAGTTTTTTTTTTTTTTTTTCAGGGCATGTTTTCAATTTAATTTTGGTCTAAATTTAGTCACAAATTGTTGGATTTACATATTTGAGTGGTTAAGTTTTAGAAAGCTGAATCCATTTATGTATTCATAAATGCAATTTAAACTAGAGTTGCATGGCAATACCTGCAACTAAATGCCAGGGGCTTCTAATTAGGTGTTTCAAAAATGGTTCCAAATACCAATACAAGGGAAGGCGAATAAATATATGGCATGAAAAACTTTGTCAATTCAAGAGGCAGCTACTCACTCTGCAATAAGAGTCCAATTGAATTAACCAATGATATGACAAATAAATGGATTTAGATATTTGAAAAAAATAATAAAATCTGAAGAGTATTGTGAAACTATGGAAAAGTTTCAAAATTTTTAAGTCAACTATCAAATTAATATATATTCAACATTAAACCAATTGCTATATACCTATATACCATGCTTAGCCACAGTTATAATAACAGAAAATGACAATTTTACCGCTAGCTTTCCATAAACATAAAAATAAAACTTATAGACAATGCGTTAAAAATAGATGCCAAAATTTTACATTTTACATACACCTAACCTTGCCCTTTGACAAAGCTTGCCCTTTCACAAAGGATAAATGAGGTTGCTTCTAGAGCCACAACTTCATTAACCTAATCTTAAAGTGACAATTTTTTAAGTTGGGAGTGCTGTATGACTCATCTCAGAGCTACCAATGGCAGTGATTGATTATAGAATATTCTAGTGGGCAATATTCTTCACTGGGATATTTTTTAATAAAGTTGAAAATAATATAAAATTGAAAACGAACATTCATTTTTGGGGGATAAATGATTAAAAAATTGAAGATTACAAATAATTTTGATATACTTGCAGGAAAGATACAGGTCCTGTCAAAATAAAATACTCTTGCTGCAATATTTAGGTGCACTAGAAGTTGTCCTCTTTTTCAATGTATAGAGCTCTGTGGATTATCCATTTGTCTCCTCTTTTGGGGACTTTGCTACTTTATGTGGGTCCTATTGGGAAAAAGTGATGCTTATGCCTTTTCTGCTATTGTATGGCCTTTCGCTCTTTCACATGGTGACATTCCACTGATACACAACCATAAATACATGCTCTGCTCAATCCAATCTCCTATTCCCTTCTTCAAGCTTTCCTTTGTTGCTCTAGGACTTTATGCTGTCCATGCCCTTCTTGCTTTTCTCTCTGTAACCATTTGGTCTGTTCCTGGACTTCGAATTATACTTTGATTTTTTATTTTGAGTTCGAAAAACTCTGAGCTTAAACAAAGCTCCATGATTGAGCAGTTCTGGGAGGTCTGCACCAGACTGGCTACAGCATCCAAGGGTCTTCAGCAGGGTTGGTTTAATTCTGTTTGATAGTCCAATATAGGGAAGTTATTTGAATACTATCATTTCAGTAGCTGTGCAGTGGTTGTTATTAATGCAGTCAACTGGTATGTAAGTTGCATAGCTTGTGTGTATGAATTGGGCAGCCAAATATCCTACCTATGTTCACCATCCTACTGAAGTTCTTCCACATAGTGCTTCTGTTCCATTGCTGTATATGCTTTTGGCTCTGTGGTACAAGTCTTTTCTCAATTTTCACCAGTGTTGCTAATTACTATAGGACTGTATCGTTTGGATTTCCTTGCGAAACTCCCAAACTTTGTCTCTGCGATTATTTCAGGTCTTCATACCTTACCTAATCAATTGGGTATATTGTGCCATCTCCAATCCAAATCGATTCTTTGCAGGCAGTAAAAGGAGCTGTCATGGAGTCAGAAATTGCAACAGCAGCAGATTTTTCATATTTTGGAGCAGACAGAACGATTATCGGGCCAGAATCTGAAAGGTTTGTCCCTGCTTTTCCCTCTTTAACATGTCTGCAGTCAGATCAGATGCTTCTTTCTCATTCAAACGAAATGAGCATCCACAAAAACTCTGCAGTCCCAATCCATCCAGCACAATTCAGCAGAGAAATATATGATATGGGAAGTACCCAATACAACAATATGAATTTTTTGGCCAATCTGGAAGCTCCCGGGGCAAAAACTGCAGTGTACGCAAAGAGAACAATGCCTGTGTATGTGGACAAGAGGTGCGCAATTCAGGATTCATTGCATTCTCTTGGAGGCAATTGGGAGGCCATCTCAAATTCTCAGAGCAATTCAGCATCTGAGGAAGCAGATGACCAGCAAGTGATAAACGTGAGGAAGAAGAGAAGGATGTTGTCTAACAGAGAATCTGCAAGGAGGTCTCGGCTCCGGAAACAACAGCACTTGGACGAGCTAAGGGCTCAAGTGGCTCATCTGAGAGCAGAAAACGGGCAGATAATGAACAATTTCAATATTTTTTCACAGCATCATGCTCGGATTACAGAGGAGAACTGCCTGTTGAGATCAGAGGCACTGGAGCTCAGTCACAAGCTCGAGAGATTACACCACACAATAAATGCTCAATCTCATGGTGCCTTTAAAACTATGAGTATTGAAAATGGGAATTGCGGCGTTGCGCATCTGAGCTCAGAATCAAGCACCATTGCTCAGTCCCTGTTATCTCCCGATCTCTTGTTTTGAGGCCCAAAAGCAACTGACATCGTGGAATGGTACAAGCATTTTTTCAAGTTATTACGTCTGTAGGCTGTTTTCTAAATCATGCAGAAATTTGGTTTGGTTTGGATTTTATACGTGGACAACTTCGTGAAAAACTATGGCTCAACTAAAATAACGGATGTAGGCAGAATACAGAAAAGGGTTTACCGTGAAACCTTTGTATTATTCAGATTAAATTTAGTTTTAGGGTTTTTAGGGTTAGTTTTAGGGTTTTTAGGGTTATTAAGTATTGATCCTTATATTAAACAGCTGAGTGAAAACTTTTGGAGTTATATTATTTTTCTTAAATTTTCTCTTTACTACTTTAATTTAAACACCCATTGTACACCATGAATCTTATCCACCCTGAACAATAAGAACATGGATAAGAAAAGTAAATGTAATGAGCATCATTGACGAATATAAAAATGAAAAAGTTTGTATTAAAAGTTAAAAGATTCCAAGAATAAGAATTCACTGCTTTAATCTCTTCTATAAAAATAATTGGTAAATATATTTATTATTTAATAATATAAAAATTTCAAGGATAAATTTGAACATTTTACATTTTTTTAAAATATAAATATAAATATAAATTTTATATTTATGTTTATTAGTTTAATTAGTTTTAATGTAATTTTATAGTTATATATAAAAAATATAATATTAAAATTGAGATTTTTTTTATAAAAATTATTAAAAATTCTAATTTATTATTGTAATAATAGTTAGTTTATGAACATAGAATTTGTAATTTGTTGTTATAATTTTTTCAACTTGTTAAGTCACTAAAAATATGGAGATTTGTGAATATTTTTCTTAAAGCTTTGTTAATATAATTTTTTTTAAAGCAAATTGAAAAAAAAATAGTATGATTTTTTATTTGTAAGTTTTCATCATGATGATATTGTCATTATCATCGTCATCATTATCACAAATAAAAAATTAACTCATTGTTTCATTGTTTCATTGTAAAACTAAATCAATATCTTCATAAATTCCATGTACCTAGATCAATCCATTGGGAGAAGAACAATCCCTTAATAAATCATGTTTCAATTTTGTATTCAATCAACCTCCTTTCTATAGCAAGTTATGAGATTAAATCTATTTTCCTATTTATAAATTATTATGATTTAATATTTAAACATATACTAGAAAATGTTAAAAAAAAACAAAAAAACATATAGAGATATATTTTTCCTTTTCCAATTTAAATGGGTGTGAAAAAGGAAAATAAGTACATCTCTTTGTATAACACATAAAATTAGACATGGATCTCTAACACTCATAAAATTTTATTTTTAATAACATCTTATAATTAAGTAAGCAGCATTTAAAATTGATTGTTTCATTTTTATATAATAAAATTATATTTTTTATAAAATATTTAAACTATTCATTTATACACTATTTTTAGTATATGAGATTTTATTTTTATATCATATTTATACTTTTTAGTATATGAGATTTTATTTCATTTCATTTTTATATTATATTATTTTATTATAATATAATACTTGAATTTTTTTTTAAATCCAAAAAAAACTTCATAACCATTCCTTCACTATGAAATGATTCTTGAAAAATCCAAAAATATTATTAAAATTTTAATGACAATTCCCTCGCTGTTGTATTAGTTTTTTCCCTCGCTTTAGGTATGTTCCTAGTGCCGTTATTCCATTAACTACCACATTCCTTGGGCTTTGAAATATGGAGAAACTACATTTTTGAGAGAGAAACCCTATGTAACTAATTGATTTCTCTTAAAAGTTAATTTATTCTATTTTATCTTGATGTTAATCTATCTTATCTTAATTCCAGTAAGATGGTGAGTTTTCTTTTTAATTGTTCTACCAAAACCACTTCACCTTTTTAATGATAATTGGAAATTTCTTTCTAATATTAAAAATTGAATTCTCAATTCCTTATCTAGAATTGAACTTTTATATAAGGCCACCATTTATGCAAAGATGTTTTCAATTCTTTTCTATAGTTAAGCTTTTATATAAGACCATGATTTATGCAGAGCTATTTTAGATGGTCCTTTTAATGCATACTTTTCTTAATTACCTATTAAAATTCCATCAAAATTCAATTTCAACTAAAATTCCATCAAAATTCAATTTCAACTATGATGAGAACACAACAATTATGATGAGAACACATGTTGGCAATTGGTTAGTAAGAGTTTTTTATAGTAAACCTTGAATCTAAATTAGATGTATTGTAAAATTTGATTTCCAATACACATAAAAATTCACTTTCAACCATGATGAGAACACAGGTTGGCAATTGGTTCTTGAATGTTCTTTATAGTGAATCTTGAATCTAAATGAACACAACAATTATGATGAGAAAACATGTTGGCAATTGGTTAGTGAGAGTTCTCTATAGTGAACCTTGAATCTAAATTAGATGTATTGTAAAATTTGATTTCCAATACACATAAAAATTCACTTTCAACCATGATGAAAACACAGGTTGGCAATTGGTTCTTGAGTGTTCTTTATAGTGAATCTTGAATCTAAATGAGATGTATTGTAAACTTTGATTCCCAATATTGTTCCTTTTAAAATATCATAGATCCAAATTTTAAATATCAATGTGTTAATAATGTTCTTATGTTCTTGGAGATCTTACTTATCATCTTTTGTGTGCCTCGACAATTTTTGTTGTTTTTCTATATACTTAGATATTCCAAGTCTACACTCTTGCAATGATTGCTAATATTTTAGCCCTTATTTGTTTTACTTAAAATTGCTTTTTAACAATTTACTAAGAAACATTGTGATGTCATTTTGGTAGTAAATAATGATTTTCATTACTTTATGTATTCATATTCAAAGTGAAGTGTTGAAGTATATGGAAATTATATAAATAGATCATTTAGTAATTCTATATTACTTAAGCACACGTGTAATGTTTTAATATTTTTTTTTAGGTTATTTTGAAAATTTTATATGATTAGAGTTTATATTACTAGAGTTGAAATATATATAGACTGTGTTGTTGGCCTATTATTAGGGAAACCAGATCAGCAAAAATGCATCAGATTGTTTGGAGTAATATGAAAATAAAGTGTTTTGAACATGATGGTCTAGTGAATTTTTGAAATTAAACTATCTCCTATGATTATCACTAAAACAAGTTGAGAATTTATTCCATACCGACAGAGAGGAGGTTGGATTGAAATCACGTAGCCTTCAATACTAAACCACAAAAAAAGGAACGTGATAAACATCGGTGCTAAGTGGAGGGTTGGCCCTCATTCAGAGTTGCTCGAACATCGTCCACACTAAGGGTTGAGAGGTCGAATCCAACGATTTTCTTTGCAAGGAGGTTCATCTTGAGGTCTTGGAGTCGCAAATGAGCATGTATCTCGTCCAATTGAAGAAAAATTTCTTCCTTGTCATATTTTTTGTCCATCATAGCGCATCCAAGCAAGAGTGTCATGTGCCAGTATAATTCAATTGTCCGTAGGTAGTGAGATATGCGAGATCTGGTGTTTCCAGTGTCAGGAATCTAAGAGTGAGTTTCCTCTTGAACCTCCTCATCTAAGACAAACCTCTGGAGGACTCTGACATCCATTTCCACAAGGTTAATATCCGCTCATATGCTCGGTGGAGTATGGTCTTCATAGGAGGTAGAGGAGTCTGCTACTACTGCAGCAAGTCAGGTGCCACTGGGATGAGGAAGATATCGATAGATTCTTCCTCCGCCTCTTTGGGAGCCTCTTCCACAAGTCATGGTGGGTCTGGGTAGAGCACAATGCATGGAGAAGGTGGGGGAGGGAATTTACAAAGGGAAGACAGAGGTGGAGAAGCATTCAAGAAAATTTAGAGAAAGGTGGTAAAGCCAAATGGAGCCGAGAGGGAAAGAAATAATGTGAGGCAAATTGTTGAGGAAGGTGACGAAAATGGTGCCATGATGAACACGAGGAGAGTAATGATTTCGTTTGGTGGTCAAAGGAGCTTCCATGGTGAGGATCTAGGCGAGAGGTACAGGGCAGGAGCGTGGCTTGTACTGTCATCTTACCTGTTCTCCATAATGAGAATGACATCCATGGGGAGATGTCGTCCGAGTGGAGTGCAGAGCAGTGGTGGAGTTAAGGATCATTGATGGAGGTGACGAGAGTGATGAGAGGTGAATGCATGGTAGCAGGAGGGGTGGCCATGTGGGTGTCTGACTCGATGGTCGATTCTTCTCAAATTCTCTTCCTAAACGACCGATACAAGGGGGGGGGGCAGGTCTTCATGGGCTAGAGATAAGAAATTCATGTACAACTCTGAGTGGGGGAAAATATCCTAATTGAGGTCCAATGGGATATTCCCTCTGTTTATTCCTTCATTTGTTAGGCGGTCAATGAGTTTGTTGGATGAGCGTTTCACATGGGAGGGGATGGTCACTTCAATTAGGTGTAAGAGGGATTTAATGCATTCCAGAGTGGTCGATAGTCTCCAGCTGGTGATGAGCTTGCTCAAAGGAATTCCATTTTGCAGTTTGTGCAGCATTTGAATAATGAGTTGAGAGTCCCCTTCAGTGATGGGCATATGAAAGCTTTCTTGAATGACTATATTGAGGCTTGCTTCTAGAGATTGAAATTATGCAGCGTTGTTTCTTTCAATTCCAATGAAGTTAGCATAGATTTTAAGGATTTGACCTTGATTGTTTCTAGAAAAACCCCCATAGCTGGTCGCTCCTAGATTGCCTTTAGAGGATCCATCACAATTTAGTTTGATGAAGCTAGGAGGGGGAGGAGACCAAGTTGAAGGGGAAGAAGGGTGAGTTTGGATGGTGGGAGGAGAAGGAGGAAGAGTGNATGAAAGCTTTCTTGAATGACTATATTGAGGCTTGCTTCTAGAGATTGAAATTATGCAGCGTTGTTTCTTTCAATTCCAATGAAGTTAGCATAGATTTTAAGGATTTGACCTTGATTGTTTCTAGAAAAACCCCCATAGCTGGCCGCTCCTAGATTACCTTTAGAGGATCCATCACAATTTAGTTTGATGAAGCTAGGAGGGGGAGGAGACCAAGTTGAAGGGGAAGAAGGGTGAGTTTGGATGGCGGGAGGAGAAGGAGGAAGAGTGAAAGGTTGAATGTAGATATTTTTGAGGATGGTGGTTTCTTGTTGAGTGATATTCCAGTCTTGAGGCTGCCAAGTTGAAGACAGGATAGTTTCCTTGATGCAATGTTTGATTTTGTCCTAGATTTCTTTTGTGTTGGAGGCATGATCGTTGAATATGCACTCGTTTCTTTCTTTCCATGTTTCCCTTAAGAGGAAACCAGGGAGGAGTTGTCAGGATCGATTTACCAGTGGATTGGAAAAAGCATTTTCTCTCCATTGTTCAATGGTTTTCTATGTGTTGTTCCTGTCATGATCCAGGGTTATGAAGAGGAGAGATGATTGGTCCCAGAGAATAGAGGAGAAGGGACAATTGTTGAACACATGTTCTATGGTCTCCTCGTTGTTGTGACAAAGGTGGCAGTAGGCTAACCCTTGAAAACCTCTTTTTAGAATATTTTCCCATCTCAGGATTTTTCCTCTGCTTAGAAGCTAGAGAAAAAAACAGACTTTGGGCCAGAGTTGTTGATTCCAATTTTTTTTCCATAGCGGTTGAATTGAGATATCCTGAATCTCAGGGATGATTTTAAGAATGGAAATTTATTTTAAAATGTAGAAACCTTGGCGAATGTTACTAATCCTTCATATGTCAACTATAAATGATTGGCGATATTTTTTTAAAAATATTCAAATTTCTAAGAATTTTATATAGTTTTTATAAAATTTCGGCGATTTTTAAGGTAAAATAATTTTATCCTATAGAATTTGGGCGAATCATTTTTAAAATAGCGAATCTCGTTTTTGGAAAAACCATGGAAAATTAGCCCACGAGCGAAATTTAGCCCCTAAAATCATCCCCGATCCTGATCTTGAGTGATTATATTGTAGGCTTATTTTATAATGAAGGATCTTATTGGTTGATGGCGCCATTGGAGATCTTGCCTAAATAGTTTCCATTCATCTTGGGGAATATGAGGACTCCAACAGTCTGGTGGTAACCAAGTTCTCCAAATGTCCTGATGCTGAGAGGGTAGCCAGTAATGGTGGGTGTGAGTTCGATCATGTGTTGTCATTCTATCCTTTATAGTGGTTGATGTAGGATGTTTATTTAGAGGTGGGATTTTTTGCCAAACATCATCCCAGAAGAGAGTTGAGTGACCATTTTGGATTTCCCAAAAGAAATGAGAATGTATGATGTGTTTATTTTTCCAGGACGCATTCCAAATGGTTGATCTTGTAATGTTTCCTGCGAGTCTAATGATTTTTTTAGATCTGAGTTGTGAGTTGTATTTCCGTTGCTAACGCCTAGGCCATAGAGCATCCTAGAAGTTAACCATCACCACCATGTTTTGGCACTGAGNTGGGTGTGAGTTCGATCATGTGTTGTCATTCTATCCTTTATAGTGGTTGATGTAGGATGTTTGTTTAGAGGTGGGATTTTTTGCCAAACATCATCCCAGAAGAGAGTTGAGTGACCATTTTGGATTTCCCAAAAGAAATGAGAATGTATGATGTGTTTATTTTTCCAGCACGCATTCCAAATGGTTGATCTTGTAATGTTTCCCGCGAGTCTAATGATTTTTTTAGATCTGAGTTGTGAGTTGTATTTCCGTTGCTAACGCCTAGGCCATAGAGCATCCTAGAAGTTAACCATCACCACCATGTTTTGGCACCGAGGATGGAGCTTAGGGTTTCAGGGTCTCTAAGCCCTAGACCTCCATTAAGTTTGGGGAGATAGAGCTTGTCTCAAGCTACTAATGCCCATTTATTTTCTTTTCGAGCTCCTCCCCATAGGAAGGAGTGTTGGATATTTCAGATAGCTTGCATAATGGATTTGGGTGCAATAAGGGAAGAGAAAAGATAAAGGGGCAAGGCTTGCAGAACTAAGGTGAGGAGGATTAGGCGAGCAGGAATGTTGAGTTTTATGAACATCTAATTGGATATCTTTTGGTTCATGTGAGTTAACATATCTTCCTAGGAGGAATTTCGGAGCCCATGGCCTATTAATGGAGATCCGAGATATTTAGAGGGGAGGGTGTTGCATTGGAAGCCCATGATTCTTGAAATGTTGTTCTGAATGGATGGAGGGGTGTTAAAAAAGAATATTTGGGATTTGGTTTGGTTGAGGGAGGTACTTTAGGTGGCTTCAAAATCATGAAGAACTTGTTGTAGGGATTTGTCTTCCTTGACTGTTGGTTGAGCCATAAACATGGTGTCTTCCACAAACTATTGGTGAGATATGTGTTGATCCATATTGTTAACGTGGATTCCTTTTATTTTTTGAGTAGCTATAGCTGCTTTGAGGGATCATACAAGGTTTTGTGCCAAGAGGATAAAAAGGAAGGGGGAGAGAGGGCCTCCTTGTTTAATTCCTCAGAAGGGGGTGAAAGTTCGAGATGTTGAACCATTGATAAGTATGGAGAAGAAAGCAGTGGAGGTGAGGGATAGAACCCATTTTGTCCAGGAAGATGAGAAGCCAAAAGAAGAGAGTACATGTTGGAGGTAGTGTCAATTGAGCTTGTAAAAGGCTTTTGAGAAGTCCAACTTTAGGAGCATGCGTGGGGTTTTGGATTTCTTAACGGAATGTATGAACTCATGGGAAATAATGATTCTATCTAGAATTTATCGTCCCTCAACATATCCAGTTTATTAGGGAGAGATTAGGGAGGGGAGAAGGGGTTTAAGGTGGTTGGATATGACTTTGGTAATGATTTTGAAGATGACATTACAAAGAGATATGGGTCGAAATCTCCTTGGATCYTTCACTTTATATTCTTTTGGAATGAGGTTAAGGAAAGTGGCATTGAGCGTCAGAAAGATGTTGGTATGAAGTCGGGAATCTTCAACTACTTCCCAGATGTCTTCCTTAAGCATATGCCAACAAGCTTGGTATAAATCTGTCGTAAAACCATCAAGACTAGGGGAAATATTTTTGGGCATGGCAAAGACTACTTGTTCTACTTCTTCAAGGGTGACTAGTCTCATGAGGACTTCATTTTGTTTAGGGGAGACTATGGAGGGGATGTGTTGGGTGATTTTATGAATGGAGGGTTGACGATTTTGTTCAGGTTCTAATAGGAGGTTTTGAAAGTATCGGACTAGCTCTTGCTCGATTTATTTGTGCTCCATTAGAGAGTTACCATGCTTGTCTTTAATGGAGAGGATTTGATTGTGATGTCTTCGTTGGATCATGGATCTGTGAAATAAAGTAGTATTTCTTTCACCTTCTTTGAGCCATCGTATTCTTGACTTTTGCTTCCATAATATTTCTTCTTTATTTCCCCTTATGTGGAGTTCATGTTGTAGACGTTCTTCCTCTTATGCTAGATTCTTTGTCCTGCCTTCTTGGATCATTGCTTGTTGCCACTATTCTATATTGGTTATGATCTTCTTCTTCTCACTGAAGATGTTGCCAAGTTCTGCTTTGTTCCATATATTGAGCTGATGCTTGACATATTTGAGCTTCTATTGGAATCTGTACATGGGGGATCTGGTGGTGGTGTTGTATTCAAACCACCAAGTTTTAAAAAGAGTGGGGAAAGAGGGGTGGGTGAGATAGAATATTTCAAAGAGGAAGGTATGATTAAGAGGGCTACCATGTAAGTCCAGATGAAGAGAAATGGGCCAATGAGCAGAGCCTACGAAGGGGAGAATTGAGGCTACAGGGTGAAGGTTAGTTAAGAGGATGGATTCAAAGACAAGAAAATGATCCATATGAGAGAGTATTTGTTGTTGGCCTCATCTATGATTTTCCAGGTAAAATTTCCATTAGCGTTTTCAATATCCACTAAGTTGAGATAAAGAATAACCTCGAGGAAGGATTGGGAGTTGGGGTCTAGTCTTCTCTGACCTCCTTTTTTTTTCAAAAAGTGAAGTAATGATATCAAAGTCTCGTCCAATTATCCAAGGATGATTGACAAAAAGAGGTTTCAGGGAACATAGGGTTGCGAGAAAGGAATCTTTGTAGAGATGGGAGGTAGGGCCATAATCATTGGTGAGGAAGCCCTAGAAGGACGAGACGATAAGTTGAAAGAGAGTTGAGATAGTATACTTGGCAGAGAAGAAATCAGAGAGGGTGATAGTGGAAGGCTTCCAAATGATTTCTAGGCCGCTAGAGGTGCCACAGGAATCAATAGTTATAGCTTGGGAACCTAGCCATAATTTGTAGGCCAAGGTTTGAAGGACAAGGTAGGGACATTTTGTTTCTTGGATCATAATAACAGAGGGTTTTTCTTGCATGATTTTTTGCTTGAGGATTCTTTGTTTGGTTTTTCCAATTAGGCCTCTTATATTCCATGAGATGATTTTCACTGAGAATGGGGGGGGGGTGTAGGGTGGAACTTATCAATCATCAAGGCAGTTTTCTTGGAATTCACAAGAAATTCTCCTAAGTCCTTGAGCAATTGTTTTTTTTATCTTCTACCTTTTTTCTTTGCTTCTCTTGGTAATTTAGATGGAATGGATGTAGAAAATTTGGTTTGGTTTCATATTAAGGCATCTTTCAGGAGTTGCACTTATTGTTCTGGAATTGAGCTCGAATATTTATTTTTGCATGCATTTGTTATGGAGTTGATATCTAGATCACCAAGATCCATTTCCTCCCCTTCATCTGAGTCAAGGCATTCTTGCATGCCATATTGCATGTCTTCATCTTCATCTTGAATTGTCGTTGCGTCATTATTCAACACCTTGCACCTTTTTATTTTGTCTTCTTGAGGATGTGTTGTAGCATGTTCCTTTTGCGGATTCTGATTTGTGAGGGAGTTATAGTTGGTTTCTTCTTGGAACAAGGCTTCATAAGGATTGTGAGTTTCCAAAGTAGTTTTGGGTGGTTTCATGTTGGAAGTCTTTTTGGATTTTTTCCTGGATTCAACCTGTTCAAAACCTTCTGCATATCGTTATTTCATAGGGTGGTTTTGATGAGCTTGTGGTGCTAATGGGAAGTCCCGAAAAAGGTGACCGTGTTGATGGAATTGTCTATAGAGGAAAGGAATGTGTTTGTAGTCCATATTTTGAACCCATTCTTTATCTTGGTATAATAGACTAATTGATGCTAGCAAGGATTTGGTGAGATCCATGTAGACACAGATTCTGGCATATGTAGTGTAGCAACCTTGATTTTTTTATTTCTAAGGTTTTAACAAAGGTTCCTAGAGTGTTATCGACACCCTCAAATATTTACTAATTCCATAACTCCTGAGGTAGGGAATAAATTCGTATCCATACTGGTGCTGCAATG
The DNA here is from genome assembly GCA_010110895.2 of Picea sitchensis. Taxonomy (NCBI): domain Eukaryota; kingdom Viridiplantae; phylum Streptophyta; class Pinopsida; order Pinales; family Pinaceae; genus Picea; species Picea sitchensis. The sequence goes on along the minus strand of SNQJ01S0013720.1, from coordinate 66,487 downwards.
AAATCTTCCTTCTTCAGCGTGAAACTTTCAGTCCATGGTCTGAAATGAAAGCCTGCTGAATTGAAGAAGTATGGACCATTTTCGAATACTCTGTCTCGATCCTCCATATTGGAAAAGACAGTAGTGAAGAAACCTTTCAAGCCAAGTTTGAGGTCGATTTGGCCCTTGGGTTTCCAGGTGGTTTTTGTCCACCAGACTAGCGCTTTCTCTATTGGCCATATTCCCATGAATTTTCTAATGAATGTGTGTTCCTGCATGTGTTGAATGTATCCTCCTATGGTATTAGTTTTTACATGGTATGCGGGATTTTTCGCATCTTTAGGAAGACAACTTTTGGTAGATCCTGGTATGGTTGGTTGTTGTTGGGGTCCAGGAACTTTTGATTTCCCTTTTTCTTTGTCAAAAGAAATGATGGGGTCAGAGTGTTTGGGATCTATAGATGGGGAAATACCATGAGGGTCTGAGCGGCGGCCATCAATGATATGGATTTCGGCCGAAGCCATGGAAAAAGCAAAATTGTGTAAAAACCCTAGAAGGTTGAAAGTTCCAGATCTATTTTTGTTTTTGACTCTTGTAATGTATCAATATAAAAAACGAAACTATAATTATAATTATTTAAATTACTAAATTGAAAATATATCTAAATATTCAAAAAGGAAAAAAAAATGTTTAGGCACCTACATGCCGAGGATTGGATTTCACCTACAAATATGTCTAATGGATGAAGACATCTCTAATAACAACAATTTGGTTGATTTTATTTAAATAAGATGTGAGATACATATGACAAAGAAAAAACTTATATTTATATCAACAAATTTTACAACATTAGAATATGATACAAAATCATGAACACAAACCAGAGTCTAATTATTTTCTTGTTGGTGTACACAACATGCCCTCTCCCTTAATAAGTTATTTCCAAATGTTTTTTTGAATCCCACTACTAATCACCTAAAGTAGGCTTGACTTTATGAAATGGGCTTGACTTTATGAAATAACTTTTATTGACTATAAGACCATCAATAACATATGGAACCCAACAATTAACAAATACAATAAGTGCATACATTATATCCATAAGTATTTTAGTCATTGGTTGTATTAGGGACACAACATGCCCACATTTCCTAAAGTTCTTTGATCTTGAAGAGAGAAGAGCTAGATAGAATAATTCTCGATACTTAATCTAATGACATTTACTATATATTATTGAACTAGTACTACCATATTCTCTACCTTCTCAATTCCCATGATCTCAATCCATGATAGATATTGACACCAATGATGATTAATAATTGCTCAATAGGATCTTGGAACCTATTATGACACAATCATTGTGTTGATCTTCATGGTTCTCTTTTACTAAGAAGAGGTTGTTGTATATATTGTGTCCTTGACATCTTCTATGAGAAGAGGATTCTCTTGGACAAATTTGTTTATAATGCTACCCTCTTCTTCATTAATTTCAATGGTTTTATCCTCTTGTAAATCCCCTTTACATGAAGATCCATCATGATGAACAATATGATTTTTATCAAGAGGATAAAAAAAATTAAAATTGAGAAGTTGGGAGAAGTTTCTCTTTAACCTTCTTCACGAGTAGATTAGCAGTAGAAAAGTAGAGATTTAATGTTTACAACTATATTCTCCACCTTCCTTACATTGTAATCTTCTTGCTCATCCAAAACCAAAATAGTTGAAATTTGTAATGTCATACTTGTAAATCAATTTGGGGAGCCCTCTTATACATCTGTTATACAAGATACGTATCCTTATGAAATTCCTCTTTATTAAAAACACTAATATTATGTATGACACTTCACATTAACTAGTCTAATATTCTTTAATTTTGAATGAATTTTTACAAAAAAAAATCAATTTTTTTTAGATATCATATATTAAAAAAAATTAACTTAAAAAAAAAACCTTAATCAACCACAATTTTTAAAATTTTTCATAAATATGACATACTACTATTAATGTTGTCATCATCATCATCACAAATAAAAAACTAAACACATTGTATCATTGCAAAGATAAATCAACATCTTCATAAAGTCCATGTACCTAGATCAAATGATTGGGAGAAGGACAATCCCTTAATGAACTATGTTTCAATTTTTTATTCAATTAACCTCATTTCTATAACAAGTTATGAAATTAAATCTATTTTTCTATTTATAAATTATTATGATTTAATATTAAAACATTAAACAAATACAATAAGATGTAAAAAAAAAAAAACATATAGTTGTGTATTTTTTCCAATATAAATGGGCCATTAAGTGAAAAAGGAATATATATAAATCTAATTGTATAACACATAAAATTGGACACTGATAAATTTATTTTTTTATATTTTTTGTAATAACATCTTAGGATTAAGTGGCCATTTAAAATTGATTATTTCCTTTTTTAGATAACAAAATTAAATATTTTATAAAATATTTGGACTATTCTTTTCTTCTTTTATATATTATTTTTAGTATATGAAATTTTATATTTCATTCTTATATAATTTTCATTCTTATATCATATTGCTCCATTATAAGATGATGCTTTAATATTTTTTTAAATCCAAAAAAAATTAATAAGAATCACTTCACTATGATATGATTCTTTAAAAATCTAAAAATATTATTAAAATTTTAATAATCATATTACTTTTTTGCCCTAAAGTTTTTCATTCTTATATCATATTGCTCCATTATAAGATGATGCTTTAATATTTTTTTAAATCCAAAAAAAATTAATAAGAATCCCTTCACTATGATATGATTCTTTAAAAATCTAAAAATATTATTAAAATTTTAATAATCATATTACTTTTTGCCCTCACTTTAGGTATGCTTCTAGTTTCATTATTCCATCAACTATCATATTGTTTTTTTTTCATGGTGGAAGATTCCGCGCTGGAAACTCATCCCGATACTTCTCTACATAGTGGATGATATGGGAGTGATAAAGCTTCGTAGCCCCAGGGGACACAGGCTCGAACTCATTACCTCTCCCCAAACTGAAAGAGTGTGCGCATGTCTCACCAATTGCTTGAGCTTTGACATATGAAGAAACTACATTTTTGAAAGAAAAAACCATAAATAATTGATTTCTCTTAAAAATTAATCTATCATATCTTGAAGTTAATATATCTTATCTTAATTCTAATAAGATGGTGAGTTTTCTTTTTAATTGTTTTACTAAAATCATTTCACCTTTTTAATGATAATGGATTTGTTTTTATAATATAAAGAATTGAATTTTGAGAATTGAATTTTCAATTCATTTTTTAGAGTTGAACTTTTATATAAGGCCATGATTTATGCAAAGATATTCTCAATAATTCCTTTTCTAGAGTTAAACTTTTATATAAGACCATGATTTATGCAAAGTTATCTTGGATGGTCCTTTTTATGCCTATTTTTCTGAAATTACCTATTAAAATTCCATCAAAATTCAATTTCAACTATGATGAGGACGCAACAACTATGATGAGAACACAGGTTGGCAATTGGTGGTTCGTGAGAGTTCTTTACAATGAACCTTGAATTTAAATTAGATGTATTGTAAACTTTGATTCCCAATATTGTTCCTTTTAAAATATCATCAAAATTCAATTTCACCTATGATGAGAAGATAGGTTGGCAATTAGTCGCGAGAGTTTCCTTGAATCTAAATGAGATGTATTGTAAACTTTGATTCCCAATATTGTTCCTTTTTTAATCCAATTTTTAAATGTTAATGTGTTAATATTGTTTTTATGTTCTTGGAGATCTTACTCTAGAATGTGCTAAAGTGTTAACGATCATTTTTTTTTTGTGTGTTCCTTAACAATTCTTGTTGTTTCTCTATATACTTATATATTCCAAGTCAACACTCTTCAATGATGGTTGACATTTCAACCTTTATGTTTTTAATTAAAATTGTTTTTTGGCAATTTATGAAGAAACATTGCCATGTCATCTTTGCCATGTCATCTTAGTAGTGAAGAAATTATATGAATAGATTGTGTAGTAACTTTATTTAAGCACTTGTGTTTTATATTAATATAAAAAATGAAACTAGTTATAATTATTTAAATTACTAAATTGAAAATATAAATAAATATTTAGAAAGAAGGCAAAAAAAAGTTTAGGAACTTACATGTCTTTGGTTGGATTTCACCTACAAATATGTCTAATGGATGAAAACATTTCTAATAACAATAATTTTGTTCTATATTTATAATTATATAAATTACTAAATTGAAAATATAAATAAATATTTAAAATAAATAAATTAAACACCTACATGTCCATGGTTGGATTTCACCTACAAATATGTCTAATGGATGAATACATATCTAATAACAACAATTTGGTTGATTTTATTTATAAGATGTAAGATATATATGAGAGGGAGAAAACTCGTATGTATATGAACAAATTTTACACTATTAAAATATGATATAAAATCATGAACACAAACAAAAAAATAATGCATTTGCATAGAGTCTAATAATTTATAAATATTTTATTGTTTATTTATAATCAGATTTTTTTTTTTGTTTATTTATAATAATTGTTTATCTAATTTTATTTATAATAAGATGTGACATTTATATGAGAAGGAGAAAACTCATATTTATATCAACAAATTTTACAATATTAAAATACGATATAAAATCATTAACACAAATAAAAAATAATGCATTTACATAGAGTTTAATACTTTATAAAGATTTTTTGGTTAGTGTACACAACATGCCCTCTCGCTTAACAAGTGTTGCATGGTAGCGTAGTCCCTGTCAGGTTGGTATGGGAGTAAATGTGACCTAGTACAGGCAAGTGGCTAGAAAGTTGAAATACATGCGGTTTGCGTGCAGAATATAGTATTCCCGAATTAGTTCTTCTTGAAAAAATATAAAAAATTATCAATGTTTGAATGGTTGTTGGACACAAAAAATTTAGCATTACCGAATTGGTTATTTTTAAAACCAGGACATAGAAAGTTATCATAAATAAATAAATTATACATACGAAATATGTATTTGTACCAAGGAGGTTAGAAAGCAAATTTTGAAAAATGGGGTCGAAGTGTAAATGAAACGAACTGTTTGGTGCAAAATGTATATGAGGGAAATGCAAGGTGCATATTTTGGAAGATGGGGCAAAAGTAAATGACGGTTGGCAGGCCGAGCAACATCTAATTTTGGAAAGTATATAGCAAACATTTTTTTTTTTTGAAAGTATATAAGA